>JAUPFT010000016.1:21807198-21829698 GCA_036936625.1 Parnassius smintheus behrii | reverse complement strand
AGTATCAGTAATGCGGGGTCTTTGACAAACCTCTTACTCCACGGCCAATGCAGAGATAAGAAAACCACATACAATTTGCAAATTGATTTTTTTTCGTTAAAATTATTTGTATAAATGTGTTTTTTTTTTGAAAAAAATATATATTTCTATATACTTGAATATTGATTCTGATAACTCAGTTAACGGGAACCACAGGGTTTTGTTATATGTTGTGGACAACCTCCGTGAAGCGAAGCAGAAAATCAAAATCAATCAATATATAATATAATATCTACATCGTACATTTTCTAGTTTTACACACTCGTATAATTTGACATACATATTGGAATCCGAAATTCGTTCTCGGGGAGCAATTAATTTTTTTTTATAGTGGTTTAACGATTGAACTCAGGCATCATCTCAGAATATCAAATAAAGCTTAAACAATCCGAACCTATAGCCTTAATGGGATTATTATGATCTTACATATCTCAATTATTAGAAAGTGTTTGATCTGTGATCTCAATACAATAGTGAAACAAATGTTTTCTACCTAATTGAAGTTTTTTTGTACTACACAAACTATTCTTAATTAAGTACTAATATGACATAGTAAAATAATAGAAATAATTTTTAAATATAATTTTCTTACATCGACGAAATTGCTAACACTAATATATTAACAAACACTAATATTATGAGAATCAGACAAAAATATATTTAAGTCCATGTATTTTGATTAAAAAATATTAAATAAAATAATGCACACGCAAATAAATCTTACAACCAAACCAATAGTGTTCGAAACAGTAACAAATTTTCATTAATATTGTCCAGAACAAATTATGGTAAGAAATCTATAAAATGTGAAGGTGTGCAATTATACAACGCGTTACTAATAGACATAAAAGTTAGCTCTTTTACAATATTTAAAGTTAAACTAAAACTGTTTAACTACTAATGTTATAAATAAAATAATTATTGAAAGTAACCTCGCTTTGTAATCAGTTAAGAACACAAGATTAATTATTCACTGATGCCATCTTCTATTCTTCTATCTTCTATTGAGATATAAATTATATTTACATAACATTGCTCATTATTTTTATACAAAAATTTAAAAACTTACCTCGAAAGAAGATGCGCACCTTCATTTCGGTATTGTTAAAATGTACTTTGATCTGATTTATCCTTACGGTGAGCGACATTTTAAATAGTTTCGTAAAATCAAGAAAAATTAAAGTTCTGTCACAAATTAAAGGTTATTTACCGGAAAATACTGCGATATATTAAAGAAAGCTCACGATTACGCGGGAAATGTTGATGAAAGTTGAGTAACTAATACAGAAGTAGATAAATAGTTCACCCAAGTTGGGTCAAGTTATTCTCTCGAACTAAAAGCTCTTTCGCTTTGGAGACCGGTGGCTCCGTTGCGAGTTAAAGCTCGAATGACGGAGGGCGGGCGGTGTTCCTACTGCACGCACCCCGTCAAACGATCGCCGCCCAGGCCACCGAGCCCCCACACGGTAGTGCAATTCCAAATACGTTCAAGGAACGATAAAAGCACTCCATACCAAACCTACATTGGTCCCATGTCTTGGTCACATATAGTCACAACTCCACTCAACATGTCACAAATAGACAAGTTTAAATATCAAACATTTATTGAAGGATAGTGTAGTGGGGGTTACATTTAAAAAAAAATCCAACTAACTTTTAATGAATAATCCATACCGCCGTTTACCTAAATCATTATGATCATCATCAATCAATCACAAGTCCACTGCTGAACACTGATTTTTCCAATAATAATAAAAAAATGTTTAAATACAATTACTGTAAAATTGTTAACTAACAGAATTTTACCTTATTCCATGTGATATCACTTTCAAATAATAACTTTAAATAATTTACAGCTCTCAAAATTTCGTCTTATATTTTATTCCGCACACTCTAACATTAATTAATTTTAATTAGATTGCCACGTTATATATAATTACGTATGGATTTGTCCCCATGTCCGCCATCTAGACCTCAATTTTCAGGTGCGTGAGAAGTATTGAATTATTCTCTTCTGCTACTACTACCAATACTATGGCTCAAAAATTATCCCATCCGCAAGCTTAAAGAACACTTGCTTTTGATCATCGTTCATGACGGCTTTATATTTTTAGCTCCAAATTTATCATTGCAAAATTTATCGTACTACATTTATTGCCTCATTCCTCACGTACATTCACCAGCCGAAAAGTGGGTTACACGCTTTTGGTCTGGTGAACGTAACCATATACGGAATTGCTCTTTAAATATGGTTTCTCCTAAATATGATTTTCTCTTAAATATATAATTAGTAATTTACAACAGAGCTACAAACAGCCCAACAAGCATAAAATATACAAAGCTTAATTTAGGCAACGAATAATATTAATTGGAAAGTAAAAAGGTATTAAAAATATTCAGAGAAATTTTGCTTTGCCAACAAGCCCTCAACCGCAAATCATACTCAACCTTCTGGGACCACTCACAACTATTCCGCCAAACCATACATTTTTGGCCTCTGTAACTGAAAGTACATGAGCTGGAAAAGCCTATCAACCTGACAGAACCTACAAATTTAATGCGTACGTTAAAAGTTAAATATTGTAAAAAATATAGACAAATATTTGCAAACAAACTATATTATAATTCACAATTATGTCTGCTTCAATGAATTATCCTTCATTTTAGTGCCTCACCTCTTTGAATCACATAAAGATTCCAAAAAAAAAATGCTTCTCCTGAAAAAAACACATTTCCCATGACGCTAGAGCAATACTTACTAAAGCTAAGGCTCCGCTGAAAATCAACGGTCCTGCAGTACCTGCGGTAGCATACCTTGAGTTGGAATTTCTTTGGCATTGAATCACTCAAAAATTATTCAACGTTATTTTCTTGTTCTTATATTTTTTTATTTAAATATTACCTTATAGTGAACGGCAGAGTAACTTTTATAATGAATGGCAGAGTCAGGAAGGGACGCACTATACGAAAGTTTATCGACAAAATATGCGATATATTAAAGATGGGCCAAATTAAGAGTACTCTTAACCGACGAGCATGATGTATGCTCAGATATATATAGTACTCTTTCACCTCTTTTACTTTCATATGAACGTAAAAGAGGCGAAAGAGTGTGTCTAGATCTTCCCTAGCCTAGCCTCTCTGCCTAGCGCTCTGGGTGACTGGAGTGATCGTTTATGATGACCATGATTCTGATATACCTTATATCATATGGATGTTGCTTACTCCGAACTTTGATTATAGTTTGACTGTCTTTAAACAGTGATTATAATTGCAGCTCAAATTGATCGGCTTGACCGAGGAAGGACCACGCTGAGTAGTATTTCGTGACACAAGTATATTTGATAAGTACAATTTTCAGATATTTAGACCTATTTATTATACTTAAATATAATTGTTGATTTCTATTTTATATACTTTAATACTTATTGTTATTAAGATAAATAATTTTTGGTACATAATAATAATATTTTTATTTTGACCAACAACGGTCAATTAACATGATTAGTATAATTATGCGATAACACAGCCTACGAGTATTATTAGTCATTAATTATAATAATAAAGAATAGTTGAATAAAAATAAATAGGAGTATAAGTAAAAATCTTTCAAAGCGAAATCAACGAAAACAAATAATTATATATATATCATCATCATCATCATCATTACAGCCTTTCACAAGTCCACTGCTGAACATAGGCCTCCCCCAAGTAATGCCACAAAGCACGGTCCTGAGCCACCTGCATCCATCGACTTCCTGCATGTCTTACCAGGTCGTCACTCCATCTAGTGGGGGGTCGCCCTACACTACGCCTACCGGTACGAGGCTGCCACTCGAGAACCTTTCTTCCCCATCGGTTATCGGTTCTTCGAGCTATATGGCCGGCCCATTGCCACTTCAGCTTACTAATCCGTTGGGCTATGTCGGTCACTCTGGTTTTACTGCGGATATCCTCATTTCTGAGTCTATCACGCAGAGAAACTCCGAGCATAGCCCTCTCCATAGCTCGCTGAGCGACCTTAAGCGTCCTCATACGGCCAGCAGTGAAGGACCACGTCTCAGATCCATAAGTCATCACTGGCAACACGCACTGGTTGTACAATCTAGTTTTTAGAGATTGAGGTATACCTGACGAAAAGATATGTCGTAATTTCCCGAACGCTGCCCAGCCGAGTTGAATCCGTCGATTGACCTCTCGGTCGAAGTTGGACTTACCTAGTCGGACTATTTGTCCCAGGTAAACGTACTCGTCAACAACTTCGAGCATAGTGCTCCCAACAACTACCGGCATAGGTGTGACATGGACATTGAACATGATCTTTGTTTTGTCCATGTTCATCTTAAGACCTATCCGTTGGGAGGCACTATTGAGGTCATTGAGCATAGTGCTTAAGTCCTCCAGCGATTCTGCCATAAGGACTATATCGTCGGCAAATCGAAGGTGAGTGATGTACTCGCCATTGATGTCAATACCGTATCCTTTCCAGTCCAGTAGCTTGAAAACGTCTTCCAATGCAGCGGTGAAGAGTTTCGTGGATATAACGTCACCCTGTCTTACACCTCTCTGCAGTTGGATAGGTTTCGAGCTCTGGTTCTGTACTCGGATAGCCATCGTAGCCCTACTGTACAAACACTTCAGCACTTCGATATACCGACAGTCAACTTGGCACCGCTGAAGGGACTGTAGCACCGCCCAAATTTCGACGGAATCAAAGGCTTTCTCATAGTCCACATACGCCAGGCAAAGTGGCAGATTGTACTCTTCAGTCTTCTGTACAATCTGCCGCAGGGTATGTATGTGGTCTATGGTACTGAAGCCTTTTCGGAAACCGGCTTGTTCGGGAGGCTGGAAGTCGTCAAGTCTGCGTGCGAGACGATTCGTAATGACTCTCGAAAACAGCACGTAGACGCGGCTCAGAAGGGAAATCGGTCTGTAGTTCTTTAAGAGAGCGTTGTCGCCTTTCTTAAAGAACATGACCACCGCACTTCTGCTCCACGCCTCTGGAGTAGTGCCACCATGGAGGACGGAATTGAAGAGCTTCTGAAGGACTACAAGTACCGGTGTTCCACCCGCTTTCAGAAGCTCCGCTGTAATTCCATCCTCGCCTGGGGCCCTGCCGTTTTTAAGGTGCTGGAGAGCCATTCTAATCTCGCTTAGACTGACGTCCGGGATATCATCGGAATAGTGTCGGATAAGACTTGCTCTTGGATCGTTACTCACACTTGCGTGTGGCTCCAACGATGATGTGTACAGCTGCCCATAGAACCTCTCAATCTCACTCAAAATCTCAGGTGTCCCGGAAACGATGTTGCCACACTCAGTCTTCAGCTTTGACAGTTGGCTCTTTCTGGCAGACAGATCTCTGGCAAAGACTTTGGAGCCCTGGTTCCGCTCGATCGCTTCTTTAATACGAGAAGTATTAAAGTTGCGTAAGTCTCGCCGCATGCATTTGGAGATCTGTCTGTTCAGTTGCCTGTATGCTGTCAAATCTGTTGACGATTGCAGCCTCATCTCCCGTCTAACAGCCATGAGATTAAGAGTGTGATCGGAGAGTTTTTGTGTTCTTCTGCGGCGGGTCTTGCAGAACTTAGCTCCGACCGCATGGACAGTTTCCACGAGCTTGTCGTTCATATCGTCCACACATATATATATATATATATATATGTATATATATACATATCAGAAATAAAATTATTAATAATGCACCTTAATTTATTTTTTAGAAAAAATAAAAGTGACATACGATTTTACAGTCCACCTGATGCTAAGTGGATAGTGTAACTTATAAAGAGACATTCGCAATCATAATTTCTTTTTATAATTATTGTTCTTACTATAATCGATGGTTCTTTCAACAAATTTTTCAAACTCTTAGATTTTCATCTACCTGCGTTATCTCAAAGCGCAGACCCGTATATTATAATATGACGTATAATATATCCAAGTAAATCCGCCTTTGAAATAGTTATTAATTTTCTTCTAACGGCTGGAATTTATTTCTAATATTTAACACACTCAGTATTTTTTTTATAGGTTAGGATAACAAACGAGCACACAGTTCGTACGGTAAGTGGTTGCTATGGCCCATAGACATGTAAATCTATCCTCAATTACGAACCAAAATGCAGATGCGTTGTCACCCGTGATGACTAAGATAGAATGCCTCGTTTTCAATAAAAAGGTTCTCCGGTTCTCTACACTCACCATATGAAACACAGCAGCATTAAGCTACTATTTCACGCTGGTATTATGTGAGAGCGTGTTCCTTCCCCGGTCGAACCGACCCATTCGTGCTACAACTATACTTCTAATATAACTGCAGCATGGCTCTACCACGTGTAATAGTATTTAGTAATTACCTTTTCTTGCTGTCCAAACTCCCCACATTCATCTGGTTGTACTTTTATTCATCAATTATACTTTGTGCACTTATATGGTATGAATGTTAGCTAGTATTAGATTTCTTTGTTTAACTTGTCTTCCTAGTTTATACCAAACATACTTTATCGGGCTTAGGTCTGGCGAGCGGGCTAGCCACAACAAAGTTTGATTTCAACTTCTTTAATATATTCCGTAACTGTCGCTGCTCTGTGCCGAATATTATCCTGCAAAAAAAGAAAATTATCTCCAGTGTGTGGACGTCACAATATGTTCTAAAATATCCGTCATGTACCATGCCGCAGTCATGAGCCTGTTTTCCATGATGTGTAGCTCCACACGTGGTTGCGTTTCTAAAACATTACTTCTTCAAACAATGTTACATTGATTGTGTTATTTTCAGTCATTTCTTCAATATTAATTAACCTGATGATTATTTTAATATGATGAAACCTTCTAACCAAGAAAAACACTTTTCTTATTTATACGTTAGAAGTTGTTATCAAATGAAGCCTGGGATGAGGAAGGAAAGAAGAAAAAAGTTGTAATCAAATATTTAAGTTTGTAGAAGAGTCGCCTGTAATTCTGATATTATAGGGGAATTTATCTATCTGTCTGTTCTTTTGCATATCGGTGTACAACATACGTATAGTTCACCTGAAGGTAAGTGCTTACTGCAGTCCGTAAGCTCCTGCATCCAAACAAGGAAGGCCTCAGTCAGTTGTTACGTCTAAGAATTATAATAGAATGCCTGTAATTATTTCTGGCTCTCATTAGCCCTTCAGATCGGAACACGGCAATGCAGGTACTACTATTTGATGGCCCAAACAGGTTAGAAAGACCTTCCCGAACGGCCTCCTAAGAAGAAATGCAGCTCTCCTATCTAACAAATTTATTTTAAACTATTAGTCCGGTCCATCTAGACATTCGGTGATACAAAGTTACAACAAGCTGATAATCACTAAAATTGTTCAAAATATAATTATAAATAATTTTTTTAAGTTCCCCACCGTTCCTGTGTACGGATTTTTTATACAAAAGTAAAAAAAAAATTAGTTTTTCGCGATATTAAGCAAAACGGTAAGTTTTATCATACAATTAACTTAGACAAAAGTTGTAGATCATAAAATTATGTACAAATTGTACTTTTTTCCTACGAGCCACCGTTTCTGAGATATTATTATGATTCAAAAAGTTGTAAATATCATAATATGCACACGTTTCCACGCCACCTATGAGGTAACTAGCGCGTTTTTTTAACGTGGTTTCCCCAGTAGGCCTATTCCATGAGTCAGTTATGATACTGTTTAATTTGTAACTATTGCAATATAGTGGAAATTAACAAAGATTGGAAAAAATTAAAGCGATATCAATTTTAAAAAAGTAATGAAGCTTAATCGTCCGATTCAAATTCTTCTTGTTCTTCCCTTGATCTTCTTCTGATTCTTCTTTTATTTTAAGCGTATGTAAGGTTGGGAGGTTCGAGGAATAAATTAAACGTCTAGCGGTCTTGAATGTAGGTTTATTACTCACTAATCTCTCTTAGGCTATCGTGTATATACCTACATGTGCATATACACTACACATACACTACATGCCCATCGGCAAAAAGAAAAAAAAATAGATATACAAAAAATTTTTTTTTCCAATGAAACAAAACTTGGTGTAAAGATCAAAAAAAATTTTACATTATTTAAAAATATTAAAATTCTTATACCCAGGTTCTATATCATATTTATAACAAAATAAAATAAAAATAAAATATCGTAAACACTCTAATTTGAAAAGAATAACTTTCTATCTCTTTATTTAAATTTATTAAACTATCATCATTTTTAAGCCTAATCTCAGTTTTTGTTTTAAATTGCTTTTAGTTCGCCTATCATAACTGCATAATATTTAAAATTTTTATAAATAACTATTAATTCACTAGACTGAAAATACAGTTTATAAAAAAAATAAAGTAATCAAAAATATTATAAGGCGTATATAAGGTTGTTTAGAATATTATTATTTTCTTAAACTTAAGCTATATTTTTAAATTTAAACCTTAATAAATTTTAAAGGTAAAAAAGCCAATTCCATTAAAATGGTAAGTATCCTTATTTTTAAGTAGATAAACTTCAACATACTTATTTAAATCACACCGTAGTGTGAGTATATGAACATTACTAGCACTATGCTTACATAAGGGCCCTACTAAATCTAAGTAAACTATATCGAAGCGGAATATCCCGTATGGGTTATAACTTATAACCATTGGTTCCTTTATATATTTATTTGTTTATATATAGTAAACACTTACTATAGTAAACACATCGATTTACATAATTAGGTAACGTTACTTATTATGTATATACATATATATTCTCTAACTCCCGTCAAAAGAATCTTTTCTTTGTATTGTTTATCATTCGCTTATTAGCGCGTGACCGTTAGTTGGCGAAATATGATAGTCGTTTAATATTACATGTTTTGTCTCACGGCGGTTCTAGTGCAACATAATCATAATCATATCATAACAATAGGGATCAAATACAATTTACAATCTCAGCCGCGTAAGCGGTTTGTGACACCTTTGTTTTAATTTCTAAGTATGTTCATGGGAACGGTTTTTCGCTTACGTCGTATGATGATACCTAGTTTTAACAATGCATTAAAATTATATCGTGTGTAATGATATAATATCATTTTTAAAAGGTATAAAACTTTTACATAGGTACGTTAATAAACATTCATTATTTAAGTTATTTATAATTTCGAAAACTCATTTTTTTCATGACATGAAATTTATATGAAAAAAGAAACACACACAGCTCAAATTTGTTTTACAAATATTTATTAACATTAAAATAAACAATTTAATTTCAACGAGATAACATAATTTTAGGTTCCGTTGTCTTTTATAAAGAAAAACGTAAAAAGAATACTATTACATTAATAAATTTATAATAATAGTGTATCGATATACTCTGGACTTTACTTTATGAGCAAAATATAAACCAACTACAGCTTAAAATGTACAAATTTTATATAGAAAACATATGACGGAAAGAAATACAAGTAGAGTTATTGTAATGTATTAATGTGTCTAAATATGATAAAAAAATATCTCGTAAATTCATATACAATTGTGGTTAAACAAATACGCGCACAAACATACATACACACACAATACATTTTCGCGTAGTTGTGTAAATCGATCCCTATATGTAGTTATTATATGTGTAACTGGTTAGTCGCATTTTGGGTAGCATTAATAGTCATAATACAGAAATGAAAAATAAATACCTATCCAACCCTATAGCTTTAGATGGGGATCCCCTTATTATCTTGTATTGTCATCAATTATTAGGCCTTTTCACATAATTTTTGTACGTACTTTCTTTTTTCTTCTTAATCATAGAATCTTAATATTTTTGACCTTTAGCTTGCTCTATTTCTCTCTATTCACTTATATATATTTATTAATTTATTAGATACCGGGAATCGGAGTATTAATTCATTTCATTTATATTTTATTTCGTGATATTTATCACGTGGGTACTTTATAAATATGGGCCCCCCATTTATTTGGGTATTATATTACATTTTCGTAACATGCATTTCATTTTATTGGTACATAAACTTTTTTATATCAAGGTAAAATGTACCTTGGGTTGTGCGCACAACCTTGAGGTCTACGTTTAAGTCATTAAAAGGACTCCAACAATTGTCACTGAGGAAAACTAAGTTCACACCATAATCCAACGAAGGATGTGACCTCAATGTACCATTATTAAGGGTAACAAATTTAAGACTTCTCTGGTCCCTAACAGTACTAATATGAGTGAACTCATGTACATCACTTGTACTGAAGGCGTTGTTCCCTAGTACCCGTAACTCCTTATTTTATCATCCTATCACGGAAGCATACCCTGCTTGAGGACTATATGCTTTACCAGTGATGGACGTTCCCGTATCTCTCCATCATTTATTTCTCAAGGTCATCATTTTTTTTTCTCTTCATAAATCTTTGTCTGTATCGGTTGCTTTTATATTCTTTCAATCTCATTCCATCTCCTTTCAATTAAGCATATCGGTTTATTAACATAACCAGAGTTTGGGCCCTAAACATTGGCTAAGATAATATCCGATAGCCTAATTCCTTCATTCCAATTACTAGCAAAATTACTGCATAGTTCCTGACAATTTATCTAAATATCACCTATATCATCCTGCATACTATTATATTCCTTTCTTTGCTGAAATCTGTCTTCAACTTTCACACATTCATATCAAAACCTCAACATTCTTCAAGAACAAAAAATTAACACAACCACAATGACTCATTGGTTGATCTAGCCGATTACAAATAGTTAAGCTAATGTTTTACTGTTCCTTTTTACTTAACTAACTTTCTTTTCAGATATAAACACCATGCCAATATATTTGAACACAACCTATACAATATACAATTTCCTTTCTATAACTTAACACTTTTTTTATTCTATCCTTTCTTTGTACTTTTTTGTGCAAACAGTTCTTTGTTTCATTTCCTAAACTAACATAGTAAGATACTATGTTATATAGTAAGGGTTGGCAACCCTATCTATAAAACCCAACGAACATTACAAGCCTAATTTTGTTATACCTTAATTAATTATATGATGTGAAATGTTCTTAATAAATGTTTCTTCTCTTCTTTCAAAGTAAACTAGTGTTCAACAAAATCAAACTACTAGTAAATTCACACTACTGTTAAAATATATACAATGATTAATATACAACATGATCGATAGTGTACCTGTTAGAAATCTTTTAATTGCTTTTAATACTTCAAAGGCACAAATAATTGTTTTTTCCCCACTTCATAAACTTTATGTTTTGACATCATTAATTCACATCGCATTTTTTTTGTCATATAAGTTGTTTAATATTTGTCTTAGCTTCAATAGTTCATAAGTCATTAGAGTTTAGAGCCATTATCTAAATTCAATAATCATATTATCTCAAAAAAAAAGTATCGAACTACTATACAGTTTTGTATTACAAAATAATAGTTTATTTTATCAAGTCTTTTTTATCAATTGAATACTGGTTTTTAATCGTAGATAAAGTGAATGAAAAAGTATAAAATCAATATTTTGAAGGCAAGTCAGGAGACAACAGTAGTGTATATTAATGCATCATTCTGTATCAAATGCGTGTAATATTCCGATGCCTTATACGCTTAAGATCACGTCAGCATTGCTTAGAATTTGATGCGCAAACATGCGCAAATAAAACATATTACATTTCGATGAATTCTTAAATAATATCTATATAAAACATTGCAATTTTCGTTATTAATAAAATAATATATCAATTAATATTCTTTTGAGTTATTAAGTCAAGATGCGTTTTAAGTTAATATTATACATCGATCAATTTATATTTTACAAAATTTATTCATAAGTTGTCTTTTATCTGATAGCAATAAAATAAAGTTCCTCTTTTTCATTCGTTATGTTAAATATTTTAGAACCAAATAGATAATTAAAGTAATCACGCTAAAATAATAAGGATATACAAATAGCGCTTGCTTTCTATAGAGAGTGTTCCATTTATTAAATGAACAAAATGAGTTAAAAAATAAAAAAAATGGTAAAAATATATGATTGGTGACTAAAGTTATTATATTTTTAATTTTATGAAATTAGAATTTTAAAAGATATAAATAATTAAAATCACTCACCTTGAAATATAATCATATAATTTGCATTTTATACAGTAATGATTTTGTAAATACATCAAGCATATTTTTACATTACAGTCTCTATTAAAAAAAATTATGTTTCTTGAAAATAAAATACTTCCTGTTTTCTGGTACGGATATATATGATAATATGGAGTACACGAAAAATTCAGTCCTCCTAAAAACTGGCCACTCGATTAAATTCATGATAATTTAAAATAAAAATATCTTCTTTTTGTTTTGCTTGGTTGTTACGAGTTTTTGAAAATTGTGTATATATCTTGGTAATGTAAAATTTCCTTTGTGAACACCATTGCGTACTTAAATTTAGATCTTATCAACCAATATTCTTCTTATCCGGAGTGAAAAAGTTATTTCTCTTATCTTCTTTTCTCCTTTTTGATGCATCTTTGCCTTTTGATTTTATGCTTCTTATATTTTAATTTTATTTTATAAATATTTACTCACAATCATATAACTTTTTGATGGCTGGCTCTACACGACTTTAATTAATTTTCTCAATCCGGGAATGTGTCATATGTTCATGTGTCATAACTTTTATTTAACGATTTTTTACGTATTTGTTATAATCTTACTATCGGTGGCCAGCCGGTGCACGCGGCGAGCGGAGTCGCGCGCGCACCGACTGGCAGGGTCGTCATGTAAGGTTGGGAGGTTCGAGGAATAAATTAAACGTCTAGCGGTCTTGAATGTAGGTTTATTACTCACTAATCTCTCTTAGGCTATCGTGTATATACCTACATGTGCACATACACTACACATACATTACACGTAAGTTACAATGACCAATAGAAAAAATATTTTAAAATACAGAATGGGTCCCACATATATGCAATAAATGAAACCACAAGTAATACTAGTCCGTAGAAGTGTAGAAAAATTAAATATTAAATTAAAACCCGTAAAATAAAAAAGTGAAATTTTCAAACAAAATAAATATTAAAATAAATTCAGCAAAAGTGAACACTCTGTTTAGACAACGTACCTTGACCCCTTGGAAGAGTTTTACTGAACTTGAACGTTGCACGCGGGTGGCACGCCGACAAAAGATACCGCTGTCGATATGTCGCAATACCAATAGTTTTCACTGCGCGGCAACGTCGCTTTTTAATGTTCAAGGATTCATTCAAGTTCATTGAATCATTGACTTAGTGACCCAATTCTATAGAGTGTTCAAATTTGCTTAAAATTAAAACTCTACTTTTTGACCCAATTACTGGACCGATTACGTTCATTTTTTGTATATCGTCAGCAAAGGCGATAACAAGTATATGGTTTCATTTATTGCATATATGTGGGACCCATTCTGTATATTAAAACTCTAGAGATGTATATATGTGGCGTACTCATGTATATTATTACGTTTACAACTTTTACAACCTTTATACCTTAAGTAAAAAAATTTCCATACACAGGAATGGTGGGGAACTTCAAAATTTTATTTTTAGTTATATTTCGAATAATTTTACTGATTATCAGCTTTTAGTAACTTTATGCATCTTCACTCCTATTTTCTGTTTTAATTTGACTGGACTATATCTGCCTTTTTATTAATGTTATGAAAAGATAGACAGATAATGATTTCTTATACGTACACGAATTTTAAGGTACGTGAGGATACTATGGTCACCTTAAGCTTTGCCGTCCTATAAAACTAAAACTGGGAGGAGGACATAGAAAAAAAAACAAATTCATTATATACTATAACTAACGTATTAAGAGAAAAATAGCAAAAAAACCTTGGCAATAATTATGGACACTTCGAAAAATCAACTTAAAAAAAACTAACTCCAATACACGATACTAAAATCGACTAAAATATATACTATAATATCAACTGTCAAAATGGCATCGAGAAAAGCAGCGTCCTTTTGACCCTTTATTTTTTGATTGACCGATGAAGAGCTATCGTATCAAAAAGCCATCTATGTAAACAAGGCTGTAGTTTTAGAGTTATAAGAAACGGATGGAAGAAATACACGGTTTATTACGTTGAATAAAACTAATTTTACGGATTGAAGCAGCAGATGGCAGCACAAAAACATCTATATATTAATAGAGTATACGGCCAACCATATAGATTTTTTTTTAATTTCAATGGCATCGCGAATCATCCTTGGTGAAAAATCAGTGTCTATCAAATTTCATAAAATGACGGGGACGATCTTGAGTATGTTCACACACTGCAGAATTCCTGGAGCGTCGGTTCTTCACATCAGCTTTACATTCTCTTACGCAAGTTTTACTTTTATCTATCTTCTAGTTTGCATTACAAACTAGTGAAAAAGTGGATCAAATCCACAATCAAGCTTGTACACTGCTGCATCCTATAGAGAAATATCACAATTATTGCCTGGCTTGAATATAATGAATTAAAACCATCCGTAAAATTCATGGCAGACATAATGTTTTCAATTTATATTACCCTATTCACTGTGTTTTCATTAAGTCACTTGCTTGTATGTCTATGATTTAGGGTGGTAATTGATTTAAAACTAACTTCCCGATGAACTGTAATTTTCAGCAAATCATAGACGGCCGATTGACCTGATAACCTCCACTTGTATCAATGACTGACGACAATACAAAATTTAATAACTTTATCCTATAACCTTGATTAGGATCACCAGGAAAAAATAATATGATTATATTTATCAGGATCACCACAGCTCATGATCAATGTGTGTTGTTTAAGTTTTATTTTAAAACTCGTATATTATTTCTATATTTTAATAACGTATTCTAATGGACGAATTAAAAAATGTGAGCAATTAATATTTATTTTTTGTTGTAATCGCGTTCTCGAAAACGGATCTATTTCGAAGAAATTTAAAATATTAGTTTTATTTCTGGAAATTCGTTTTCTCCGTGTTCTCGCACACAAAGCATCAAGCTTTACCTGCCTGAGAAATATGACGAGTAATTTCGCCACAGAGAAGCCTAAAAGCTTAATTGTAGGACTATCACGCCGGTGTGCGTGATTTCGAATCGTGCAAAGGTCGATTTTTTATTTTTGTTCTTTAGTATTTATGACTACATGGTCCTACTGCGGAGCAATATTAATTAAAATATTTTGTGTATTTTCAGTATTCTTATAGAAAATATTATTGCTATTATCGATATAAAACCGAACTTAATTAAGTAATATATATATTTAAAATTAAAGAAAAAATATACATGTTGAATTTATATTTTTATATATAGGTAAAATGGTTTATTGGAAACTGTTGAAATTTTGTACTTAGATAATATTTTTACTTTACAAGTTTTTTAAGATTAGTGTAATCCCTAAGCAAATTTCATTTTTTCTCCAACGCCAAATCCATACATTACATGCAATTAGTTTCTTGGAAAGGTTTCAGGTATTTGTATGGAATTTAGTATGAGATCTAATTTTCCATATTTATTTATATAGGTATCATATCACCACACCACTGAGAAAATCTATTTTCTCATACACTGTGCAAAGCTCGATCGTCCAGGTACGTTAATTAAAATGAACAAAAAAAATAGAATGTAGGTAAAAAAATTGAAACAAGAACAAAACATTTGAATATAAAATATCATTTTCCCCCGATGCGATGGAGAGCTTGAGAGTAGTAATTATATTTGTAATGTTGCGAATAATCGGGTAATTTATAATGTCAAGGAAACAACGACTCGAATTGAGAGATATGTAGAAGATAATTATACTGAATAACAGACTTAGGTCTTTTATGGCCCAATATCGACGAGGAAAATCTACTGGTTTATCTAAAAAATTTTGGGTAAAAATGCTACGAATTAGTGGTTATTTTATGTAACCCACGGAAACTTGCCACGATGACGTATGATGTAGATGTTGAAATAATATTACACAATATAGCCTTCGTATGTCCACATTATCGAAACGATATCGTTATCGGCAACGTATAATAAAGAAAGAGAAACGGCGAATCAGTATATCAAGTGAGAAATTTTAAAATAGTTTGAATGGAAAAAATACGTGATCAATTGGTTTGGGGGCTATATAGCGATATGGTGCGTCAAAGGTTATTTGCCGAGAAGATTTGATTTTGACAACAGCTGTTAAAATTACAAATTCAACAGAATGATTCATCATCAGTGGATAGTGGAGGCGTCTTTTCGAGGGACTCCTGAAGTGTTTGGCATGAAACGCAAGTGCACATGGTGACGTCACCGCGCACACGATTTAGTATAATCCTTGTAGACATAAATTATGCGAAAACGTCTTCCCAGGTTATTGCAGCATGTGGAAGCACCTATCATTTACGGCAAAAGTGCGTATATTGAACAATTCAGTGTAAGAAAACTAGACATTTGAAAAAACTGTGTTTTGATGTAATGAATAATGGAACATTGTTATTAACTCTTGGGTCACGTCACAAAGAAACACAGAAAGGTGTATTCCCGGGGCGAGACGCACACTTAGGGATTATACTCGTAAACCGGTGTGTGTGCCATACCAATTATTATACTCATAGACGGTAAATTGTTAGTAATGGAAGTCAACACGTATACTTAAGTTACAATATGTCTATAGATTTTAAACATTTACATTTGCAATCGTGTAATTTTATCATATAGTTCTATGAAGGTAAAAATATTAGCCCAAGAGGCTACATAAAAGCAGCGCAGCGGTTAAATAGAATTATACCAAGAAAATGTTACATTAATATGTCGTATATAACGGTACTACCGCAATATTATGCGGTCAGTGATTTTCACCGATAGAGATAATAATAAGTACCAAATATAAAAATAAAACAGTTAAAAAGACTATAATCTTAAGGACATAGGAGTAGTCTTATTATATAAAAAATAATGTTTGTTTGTTCGTTGTTTATGTGCAGGCATACCGGTCATCAGATTGTAGAAAAACTTTGTCAACTTATTGCTTACACTTGCGCGAAAGTTACAGGCATAGTACTATAAACTTAGAATAGGTGGCGCGCGTGTCGAACCGACAATTTATTTGAGAGAGAATTATAGATCATTCGATTATGATTTTATTATCATTCCTAAAATTAAAAAATATAACTCTTCCAAATTTAAAACGAACTTTCCACAATTATTTCTTCTGCAGCAGCAATGCGCCGGGTACGAGCTAGTTATAAACCAATTTTTGCCTAGGCATAACAATTTGTTTGATGGCGGGCTGGGATACGGGCGGCAAAGAAATATTTAACCCTTTCCTGTCTCTAAATAAAAAATACCCTATAGGTACTGAAGATGGAGAATTTATTTTCTGAAACTAATTTTAAATGGTTTTGTAAATTAGACCTCTCGCATGCTTATAATGAAATTGAGCTAGATGATTAAAAAGCTATACCGTTATACTAATCGTGGTTTATTATATGAAATAATATAATATATGAAAAATATATACTAAAAAATTAAACATGACATTCTCTTAAATAAACTTTATGACATTGGTATCCGTGGTGTAGCTCATAAGTGGTTTGCTTCATTTCTCAGCAATCGTTCACAGTACGTCGAAATAGAAAATGTAGATCAAGACTCAAAAACCATAACATGTGTCAGGTCGAGGGCCCAGCAGGTGCGGGACTCTATCCCTCAGGGACTCAGGGGACCTCAGGTACTCGGATGTGTTCTCTTCCTTATTTACATCAATGACCTCCCCAAGATTATTAATGAGCTTTGTGTGATGTTTGCCGACGATTTTTCCGTTGTGTTCCCTTATATCAATGGTACCAAATTTAATGAAAGAATCGACATAATTATAAATAAAGTAAAACAATGGCTAAGCGATGATAATTTAGAAGTCAATTTCAAAAAACTAAACTAATACAATTCAGACCACGACAGAAACATGAACTAGAGGTAAATTATAGATATAATCAAACAAAATTAGAATGTGTTCAAAATTTTTCTTTACTGGGTATAAATATAGATTCGAATGTTAATTTTAAATCACATATTCAAAAAAATAAGTTAAAATTATCACAATTTATATATGCTTTAAGAGAATTAAAAAAATCTACAAATTTAAAAACGGCAGTGATAGCCTATCACGCCTACGCTCAAACGTGGCTTAAACTACGGCGTCATACTATGGGGCAACAGTGTAGAATCACACGAACTTTTTATTTTACAAAAAAAATGTATACGCGTACTTGCAAATATCAAACAAGAGAAAGCTGCAAACCTCACTTTCAAAGTCTCAAAATTTTAACATTACCGTGCCTATATATATTAGAAATATGTAAATTTGTAAAAAGACACCCTAGTTTTTACACCAAAATCATAGACACGCCCCGACACAACGTAACTCGCTATAACAATAACCTTTTGCAACCAAAATCTAAATTAAAATTACACAGTACAGGTACTTACTCGATGTCAATAAAAATTTATAATAAATTGCCGGAATACATAAAAGCCGAAACAAATATTAATAAATTCATAAGATCTTTAAAAGAGATACTTAAAAAAAAAGTTATTATTCAATTAATGAATACATTGAGCAAAAGAATTTTTAAGTGTCTGCCCCTCTCCTGATCATTGCTATGCCTTTCGAGGTGCACGTGATTGTTAAAACTTGCATGTTTTGTTTAGTCTCTAAGTCACATGTAACGCAATTTGTGAATAAATAAAAAAAATAAAAAAAACGTATTTAGGTATAATCTATTAGTTTATGTATTGTCGTCGAACCCAAGGATTTTTCAACGCATCAAGGCAAATTTTTTTAAAACATTTTCTAAACGTTACGAATTGCGATATAACCCCAGTGGTGTATAGTAGATAAGGAGTCACGTAAAAACTTCCGTAAAAAGATTTAGTGCTTAATGGTTATCGGATTACGGATTAAAAATAAAGAAATAGAAGTGTCTTTTACATTTGGCAAATAAAATATTGGGTCCTTACATATGAATTTAGCGTTTTGCCGTAATGACCACTTTGATCTGAAATATTATCTCCTCTTTGGTTAAGAATTCCAAATTCAAATTTATAAATTCATTTAGCTGGTACGAGTACATTTGAGTTTTGAAAACAGTCATTCATTTGTTTTTTCGTCATTATTTTTTTCTTTGGCGTTGCTTATTACCGCATAAAGAAAAACATGAAATATCGGTATATTTACGAGTACGAGTTCTACCGTGGCACCAGTGCTGCAGAAACAGCTCGAAGGATTACGGCGCTGGTGTCGCAAAAGAAAGCACGGTACGTTTTTGGTTTCAACGTTTTTGTTCTGGAAATTACGACCTTCAGAACCGGCCCCGTGGACGGCCGGAGACCAAAGTGGAAAATAAAGAATTAATGGCTATTGTGGAAGCGGATCCATCACAAAGCACTTCAGAGATAGCTGCAGGCTTCGGAGTGAGTGATAAAACTGTATTAATCCACTTGAAGCAAATCGGGAAAGTAAAAAGAACTTGAACGATGGGTAACCTTATGAATTGAGTGAATCGAACTTGTTTGCAAGTTCGATTCACTCAATTCGCGTCGACTGTTGAGTTACTTTGCTCAACCAACACAAAAATGTAGGGATTTTAAATCGAATCATTACTTGTGATGAAAAGTGGATACTGTACGACAATCGGAAGCGCTCGTCGCTATGGCTGAACCGTGGAGACCCAGCCAAATCCTGCCCTAAACGAAAATTGACTCAGAAAAAGTTACTTGTGAGTGTTTGGTGGACTAGCAACTGTGTAGTTCACTACAGCTTTCTAAAATCTGACCAGATGATTACGGCAGATATCTAATGTCAGCAACTGTAAACCATGAAGGAAGAACAAGCAGCTAAACAACCGAGATTGGTCAATCGCTCTAGGCCACTTCTGCTTGACGACAACGCAAGACTACACACTGCACAACAAACAACAACCAACTTAGATGAGCTTCAATTGGAATGTCAACTCCATCCACCGTACTCCCCGGACCTTATTCAAACAGATTACCATTTTTTCCGGAATTTGGACAACTTCTTACAAGGAAAAAATTAAACTCCGATACGACAGTCCAAACCGTCTTCAAAGAGTTTATTGATTCTCGCCCCTATGGATTTTTTAGTAAAGGGATCAATGAACTACCTATGGGATGGCAAAAGTGCATAGATTACAACGGTGTATACTTTGATTAATTAAATATATTTTACAAAAAAAATTGACTTTATATTCCTCCCGTACAAAACACCACATTCATATGTAAGGACTTATTACCTAGGTTTCTTAATAGATGAAAATGATTTAAAGTTAAGCCGATTATAAACTTGTCTTCACTTAATAACCTACCGCAACAAGGGTCTTTGCTTGGTATGATTAATTTTTATGGGCGATGTTTTTTAATTTTATTTTTATTTTTTTTTAATATTTTTTATGGTTAGGTCCTCTGGACGAGATTATGGAAAAGGAGAAACTATGAGTTTTGAATAAAACATTTTCAGATTTTTTAAATTGAATATAAATTTAATTGGCCAAAACAAAATATTTACACATTACAGTCTGACACGGCCTCCTGTCATACTTATGTGTGAAGGTGAGGTGTGATGCAAATTCTCGTGGGCTGGGTGCAATTTTATCACATCACTTGATCACCATTAAGGTCACGAGAGACCCTTAGCGTACGCTTCTCTCGCATTCAATCAGCCAAATTCACAAGGAGGTACTGGCAATAGTAAAAGTGGTAGGTGATCTAGTGGTCGTAAACGCAATTGATGATCAAGAGGTTCCGGGTACGAATCCCGGGTCGGGTGAAAATCAGTTATTGGGTTTTTCCGTCAGCCCCGAGTTAGGAAGCTGGCAGTTTTCCATCCCCGTGCCTCGGTAAGTACATAAATCCGTTGGTCCTGCGACTGATCTCACTACGCCTGTGTCGAATTACCGTCCTATCGGAATGCACCTGTGCTTGCGCATACACTTGGGCACTATAATCCTGCCCTGCGCAAATGGCTAGTCTTCCTTGAAACTGGCGGCCATGACCGAAGTTCTGGATTACATTATTATATATTAAGGAATACCGCAAAACACAATTCTGAGCTACCTGATATGGGCCGCCCTACTTCGCTAACTTCGCTTGCGGTAGTTCCGCATCAGTTGTAGGATTTTCGAGTTATATGGCCGCCCGACTGTCGCATAAGCTTATCGGAGTGTTGGGCTATGACGGTTATTCTGTTTCTTTTGTGGATATATATGTAGCGGCACTTCATTTATTTGTATAGATCTCCAACAGTTGTACATATTAAAATACTTCTAACACATGCTTTACATCTATAAATTACTATGGTATATCGGTATAGTATATATAAGTATATATATATATATATATATATATATATATATATATATATATATATATATATATATAAATATATACTACACCAATTATAGGAGCACACATCGTTCTTAAGCAATAGCAGTGTTTATAATTTAATTTTTAATCAAAAATAAGTTTTACGAACAAAGTATAGTTAATAGTTTTTGTAACATAAATAAGTTAAGTTTAGCATAAAGTTAGTGAATAATTAATTTTCTACAGTCGTTACATTTTTTCATAAAAAGTATGAGCCCGTCACAACCAATGTCCAGTGTTGCTATGTTTTTTACACATACATTGTATACGCGTGATATACGTGTTGGTATTGGAGAATTTTTTCCAGTTTTGTTCGAGTGCTGTCAGTCTTAAAGAAAGGACATGGGTTGCGAGGAGGTTTCCGAGGTACATTAATATTAAATCTGCTCAACAGCTCACTGTCATCAATTTTACCATTGAAAAGTTTATGAAGAAATTTCAAATCAAGAAGAGATATCTACGAACTGCCTTTCGTTGCACCTAAAGCGAAATGCACCGAGGTCCAAATAATGCCATCAAGTTGTGAGTTTTTTCGGTATATATATATAGAATAGTTATGTACTGTCACACGGAGCGTTGGTCACTCCTCGGGCCGAATACCTTACATCTGCCATTTTCCTTCCACGGGCAAATGTTGTTTCCACCCGGGAACTATAACTAAGTATAGATACGCTTTTAAACACACTTTAAACATACGCAGAGACATAGCTGACGTCTGTTTTCTAACAAAAATAGCACAAAGCAAAATGGATTGTCCGGAGCTTCTCAGTAAAACCTTACAAGAGTCCCTGTTCAAAAACTAAGCAAAAATGTACTACTCCACGTTCCAACTTGTTATACTAATTATAGAAGTAATAATTTTACACCAAGAACTTTGAGGTTATTGAATTTGAATAAGTATTCTGAAAACAACGATTTAGACTTATCTAATGATAGAACTACGAA
Organism: Parnassius smintheus behrii; assembly: GCA_036936625.1. Lineage (NCBI taxonomy): Eukaryota > Metazoa > Arthropoda > Insecta > Lepidoptera > Papilionidae > Parnassius > Parnassius smintheus. The sequence continues at coordinate 21,807,284 of JAUPFT010000016.1, read as the reverse complement.
CATTAGTAGTTTTAATGCCTTACAATAAATAGAATAGATTTTGTAAAGTGTGTTTGAGTAAAGATTTGCTGTAAATGCATTATGCC
>JAUPFT010000016.1:21794698-21802198 GCA_036936625.1 Parnassius smintheus behrii | reverse complement strand
TTATTTCCGAAATCCCTATTAATCGTTTTAAAAGATCTCTTGAATTTGGCGGTCAAATTCTTAAGTTTTTCTTCGGTACATTAGATGCCGATGACGCCAGAAAATACGATGAAGCTATTTCGACTTGTCAGCATAATGAAAACGAGATATATTCGCTAATGAAAGACAACATACACATTGTTCAATCAAGCATCAATAATTTTAATGTTTCTATTCGTCAATTAAATAATAACGAAATTGGATTAAATAAACAAATAGAAAAATTAAATTACATATTTTCTGAAAATTCTAAAATTACTACAGACTTAATTAGTTCAGCTAAAATAAATTCTATTTTTAATGTGATTGAAGGTTCACTGCTATCGGTTTCAAACATACTAGATACAATTTTAAACTCTATTTTATTTGCAAAATCAAACATCCTCCATCCCTATGTCTTAACACCCACTAAGTTATTTAAAGAGCTCTCTAATAGCAAAATGAGCAAAATTAATGTGGAATTTCCCATTTCCTTATCATTAGAGAATATACTTACAATTATTGATTTAGCCGAATTAACTTCGTATTACTATAATAATAAGATAGTATTTGTTATAAGAATTCCTTTAATTAACCCTATTAAGTTTAGTGTTTATAAGATTTTGCCATTACCTACACAACATGATATGTATAATTTACAAACTTATGTTCTCATTCATCCTTACAAGCTGTATGCATGCCCGTATGTATGCCCTTTCGGATGATAGATTAAATTACGCATTGTTTGATAGCTTAAGTGAGTGTAAAAACGTTAACAATAAGTTTATGATATGTTTGTCACCTTCGGTTTTGTCCAGAATTAATAATCCAACCTGTGAAACTCAACTCTTGAATGAAGTAATTATGTCACTTCCAGAAACGTGCGATTCGAAAATAATATATGTTAATATTAATTTATGGCAAAAACTTAGTGATGGACGATTTATTTATGTTCAGTATAAACCAAATAAATTGACTGTTAAATGTACAAATGATAATAAGATTTCTGATTATACCGTACAAGGCACTGAAATATTATCTTTAAAAAATGATTGCGTTGCATATTACCAAACATTGCAATTTCACCCATCGCATAATTATAAGGCTGTGCTGCCTAGCCAAATATCAATCGATTTTAACATAGTTGAAGATAATTGTTGCAAATACAATTTATTAAACCACAGTTCTAATGTCCTAAACCCAATTACGCTAACAGACATTGATTTGGAATCATTAAAATTAGCGTCATATAAATTAGATAGCTTAAAGAATCAAATTCATCAAGCCGAGAATCAGCCTCATATTGTTAAATACGGGCATTATTATTCAACGCTTACTTATATTGTAATTGCCAGTATTTTCAGTTATATGCTGTATAAGATATATAATAAATGCTTTTCAAATTGTTGTAAAAATACATCTTGTTGCATCCAAATATATAATCAGTGTTATAATAAAAAATCTTAACAAAAACGATACTAATGTTAACACTTCTATTGAACTAACGGATATTTCAGATGAATCAATTGAATGCGACAAGAAATCGATTAGCAGTCTCCCAGAAATAGAGATAAGTAAAAACAAGGACAATGTTCAATTTAGGAAATTTAAAAGATCTTCTTATAACCGGAATTTAAGCAATTATTAAAGATTAAAACTTATTAATTACTTTTCTTAACATGTTTCTTGTTATAAATTAAATAATATTGCTAATATACTTAATAAGAATAAATTTCTTCTTAAATTCATTTTAATATTTCTAATCATGTTTTAAGTTCAATTGATAATTATTATTAATATAATCAAATAACAATTAAAATTGTAAAATTCTTTTCAAAACTATTTTTTAATTTTTAAACAAGTTTCTTAGTTATTAATCGATTAATATTTATATTACTTTAATTTACTTTATAATGTAGCGATTAAAATTCTTTCATTGCTTTCCAAGTTTATATATTCCTTATTATTATGTTTCTTAGTTGTAAATTGAATAAGATTGACAATTAAAATGAAGTATTAGCTATTGCAATTGTATCTGTTAAAATTATTTTAGTTGTTGAATGATTTTACTGTATTTCAATATTTTATTGTATCAACTTAGGATCTTGAATTTATTGCATCCTACGTTTATCTTAAAGGATAAGCCTCCGTCTTAAGGGGGGAGATGTTATGAACCGATGTACAAGGTAGTAATTGTTGTTGTAAGCATTATGTAAAGTATATAAAAGTGATTTTTCATATAATTTAAGCAGTCAAACTCTAACCTCTGTTCAGTACAAAACTTTGTTATGGTTTATAATATTCCGAAGTGTAAATTAAATTAAATTAGTTTTGCAGGAGTAAAGGTGTCTTTTTTTTAAAAAAAGGACCCCAGGCGAGCCATCCTAACAGTACGCATGCACTCACGCGCAATAGCTGCCAAATTTGACTAGAATACTTATGTAGTCTTGAAATTTAAACATGAAACGCTCTAACATGAAATGGTCTAAGTCTCATAATGACAAAAAATCATTTATTATCACGGATTGATTCTAAACCTTATTATAAAATTAGACTTATTTTACTTCTACTAACGTAATTAACTTGTGTATATAAAATAAACCAAAATACTTTTTTATAGTAATGTTGCAGACAAAATCTGTCGCCCACATAGACTTAGTATACTACTTCGTATGGACCGAGTCAATGAAGAAACAAATTGGCACCGACTCATTGGCGAACTTCATGTAACGCTGATTTTTATTTACACCCAATGTATTTTTTTAAAGATTTATCGTAGGGGATAGGGTCAAAAAGCTAAAAAAGTGTAGAATGAAAAAGTTTTTCTTTAATAAATGATATAATAAATAGAATAGAATAATATTTTACTTACTTACATTTTCATTATTCATACGAGACATATAATTTGAAAATGAGAACGCCTTATTCATCACAAAGCTCAAGATTTTTAATCGTGAAATGATATTCAAATCTTGCAATGATGTTGTTCTTTAAATTATTGAAAATTAGGTGCAATAAATAAGGCTATTTTGATTTTTTTTACGATAATTTAGGGAGTATTACTACAGGTTCTAGGGTAAAACCAAAATCATAAGTGAAAACACTGGTTCCGTAGTAGTTCATGAGTATTTAAGAGATGACGCTGTGATGCTGATTTATTCTATCTTAAACCGTGAACAATTTTTATTCGCACGTCATTTATATCAATGGCTGCCCATACAAAACTTGTTTGTACCTAACGTAGGTAACTCTATACATTCTTAAAGTGATAAATTTTTGTAAGAGAACACTTTTTAAGTTGTACATGTTTTTAATTACAATTAATTAAACTTAACTATAATAATATAATTAGGATTTTTTTTTATAAATAACGTAATTTATAAGAACATTACAATTTTTGTCCCCAAAAACTAATTAAATAAGTTACTTGTCAGTAGTTCATACTCGATCTGAGACATAGCGCTCAAATCTCCACAGGTATTGTGTATATACCAAAGATTTAAATAGTTAGATGCGCCCATTCGATGTTACCATAGTATGACCACTCCAAAATGTATCCATTCTCAAATGAATGAACTCACTCATTCGCAACCAGTGCTCATTAGTGCGACAGAGAAAGTAGTATACACAATTTCTATAACATAATTAGAGATGACACTATTACATTAGTGTGCACGCATCAGCGTCTTGCAAACGAAGACATCCAAAAATAATGCCACAATTTTCAAGATGATGGAGCATCTAACTATTTAAATCTTTGGTATATACACAATAATCTATGGCTATTGTTTTGTGTCTGAGAATTAGTTGGTAACATCGATAGAGGGAATTTGTCTGGAGCCGCCGGTCAGTCTGCGGAAAGTGCTTGGAGAGGGTGTGTGGGTTTATCGTGTTTCTGCTACGTGACAGAATAATTTTTTTTATTTCTTAATTTTTAATTCAATTTATTTCTTTCCATGGAGTTTCGATCTAATTTCAAGGTAAAAACACAAGTTTGTAAACTTGTTAATTTCTTCTTTTCTTAAGTTTTTCCCTTGCGTTACTATTAATATTCTCTGATACGGTAACGCAAGGGAAAAAACTTAAGAAAAGAATATTTCTTACGCGTTACCGTAATACACGTAGCGCATCTGATCAACACCGAATCTGTGTTAAAATTGTTATCGGATAGATAGAGTTATAAGTGTATATATCACCTAGCTGATGGTGGACCCGAAGGTAAGTTTAGAATCTCAGTGACGGCGCTACATCGAACCACTGTGTTAGTTTATTTGAATGGGCTCATAAAGACTCAGGTAACTGCGATAATCTCACATCCTTATGGCGGACTCAATATTTGGGTAAAGGATCTCAGTTATGCCACTACGTAGAACCATCGTTTTTCTCTCATTTAAAGACTCATTTAAATACCAAGGTGCCTGTGATGATCCCACCTATCTGATGATCTCAGTAACGGCTCTAGATAGGATGACCGTGTTTTACCTCATTTGAAAGGGCTCATAAAGACCTGGATGACACCTCTCCTTTCACTTTCCGATCACCTTTCTGATGGTACAATCTGAAGGTGTATATAGGGATCTCGGTGACGGCACTATTTTTTATTCTCATTATTTTTAATTTTTAGGAGTCACGCAATTTTTTTTTATAGAAGAGTGGGCAAACGAGCATGTGGCTCACCTGATGTTAAGTGACTACCGCCGCCCATGATCAACCGCAACACCAGGGGAATTGCAGGTGCGTTACCGGCCCTTTAGAAAGGAGTGAGCTCTTTTCTTGAAGGTCCCCAGGTCGAATCGGTCCGGAAAAATCGCCGGTGGTAAATTATTCCACAGAGAGGTTGTACGCGGAAGAAAACTCCTTTTGAAACGTACAGTCGTGGACCGCCAAGCATTCAGATGGTGTGGATGGTATCGGGACGTTTGCCGCGTAGTGCGTTCACGAAATTTGGCGGCTGGGATTAATCCGAACAACTCCTCAGAGCACTCTCCATGGTATAAGCGGAAGAAAATACAAAGGGATGCAACATCTCTTCGCAGTGCCAGTGAATCGAGCCGATCGGAAAGCACCAGGTCGTCGACGATTCGAGCCGCTCTGCGCTGGATGCGATCAAGTGGAAGGAGCTGGTACTGGGGAGCCCCAGCCCAGAGATGGGAACAGTATTCCATGTGCGGCCGAACCTGCGCCTTGTAAAGTTGCAGGCGGTGTGCCGGCATGAAATACTGTCCCGCTCTGCTGAGCACGCCAAGCTTTTTAGAGGCCAATTTGGCCTTCCCTTCCAAGTGACCACGAAACTGCACGTCACTCGATATGTCAACGCCGAGGATTCCGATACTGGCTGAGACAACAAGGGGAGTGCCTTGAAACTGAGGGGATATGACAAAGGGGTTCCTTTTAGCGGTTAACGCGCAAACTTTTGTCTTCTGGGGGTTTAACTGGACTAGATTTAGTCGCCCCCAATCCGAGACTCTGTCCAGCAGAGACTCGACTTTTATCTGACACTTCTTAATCGAAAATAAAAATTTATGTCCCCCCCCCAAATGGGGGAGAAAAAACAAGAAAATAAAGAAAATTAAATAAACGATAGTATAAAAATTAAATAAAAAGCAAATAAACAAAAATAAATAAATATAGTGCACCTACATGTGTTATGTAACTTAATACAATACGAAAAATTTATTATTTTATAAAACACAACATATTTGATTATCAAACAAATAAAATAATTATTTTATTAATTCTAGACTTGTTTATTTTATCATTTTTGTACAATCTTTTGCTGGGGCCACACTAACGAGAAATGCCGTTAATTATGACATTGAATATAGTTTTGGCCACGACTTAACGCGTTAATTTGAAAATGACATTAATAATGCCGTTTGCCGTTTGGCGATATCTCGCATGAAATAACGCGTTTAAGCGGCCACACTACGTTTGCCTCACTATGCACGATGAGCGCAACAGGGCACACGTATGGCTATGATATGATTATGATAAAGCCATGTTTGTGGATCCCAGACTAAAAACTTTTAAGAATCGTACATCACAAAATGATGCTTTGCGACGAATTATCCAATAATTATCTTTTAAATCAACTATCGAAGATTTAGAAAGCTGAAAGAGAAGGAAAAGGCCAAGGAAAGGAAAGGGTTTTTATAGAACCATTTTTAACAAATATAGAAAGTTTTCAAGGAATATTTACGCCAACTTTAACGACGTTCAATGGCATTGAAATTTAATGACGTTTCGAATTTTCTTGATATTACGTTTTTCTTTTACAGTTTTGCATCCCATGTACGTTTTTTATGTTGCTTCTAATATCTCCTCTCTTGTTTTTAACTTTAATATTTTTACTTCAAGTTTCTTAACTTTTCTATCTGTGTCTAGTTTTTGACGATATAGGCGTTTTTTGTATGTGCATACAGTTCTCGTTAATGCACCTATCTATTTTTTTCAGAGCCGCTTTATATTTTCTATATTATTTATTTTTACATTTCTTCTTTGGTGTAATATTTTCTATGCTTTCCATTTCTATTATTTGAAGTTCCTTTTTTTTTAATTGTCCGGTTGCGTTTCTGATTTCACCATATCTTTCGTTGTTTTTCTTTTTCTTTCTCCGTTAGTTCGTTAATATTTTTAGTTTTAGATCTGACATATTCTGTATTCTTATTTTTAACATTATTATACTTTTCCGGATTCTGTTTTAACCTTTCCCTATACTTTTTCATTCGTTCTGCTGCAGTCATAGCCATTTGTCTTTATTTTTTCATACAGCAATGTATTATAATCATTAATTTCAATCAGTTCAAAATAGTCAAAAGCGAAATAAAATTTGGACTAAAATGAAATTAGCCGTGTGGATAAAGACAAAACCGAATTAATATTATCACTCTATTCGTACACTATAATAATATTATAAGTATTAATGCATGTATATTTATAATATTATTAAAACCGACATAATATTATCAATAAGCCATACTGAAAAAATAACAATATGAATTACGGAACGTAATGATTTTGCCGTAACTAAGTAATATGCTAATAGTTTTTAAGTCAATTTAACTTACTAGTTACCATATTTGAAATTCATAGATTGCATATTTAAATAATATCTAAACTACTGCACAAAACATCGTACTTACGACAGAAAATACTGTAATTCAATGGATTACAAAATATAATGCCTGACGCGTACTCTTCTCTCAGGCGCTCTCATGCCTACTGACGCCATTGATCGATTTCTAGGAGGATACGGGTAAAACAGCTATTTGCTCACATATAAAGGCCTATTTTTTTGAGAAAAAAAAATACGATAGCAATATTGAAACATATTTTGGATGCCTATAATATTTAGTTTAAGATCAAAATATATTTTCCACCAAAAAACATTTAAATCTTTTAAAAATGCTGTATGTACCTACTCTTGGGACACGGGAAAATCCATATCGACAACAAAATAAAAATGCCCATTTACACTCGTTC
>JAUPFT010000016.1:21552198-21789698 GCA_036936625.1 Parnassius smintheus behrii | reverse complement strand
TTCTATTTAGTTTTGATGTTTATTCGTGTACAATAAGTTTTATCGATTGAAAACCGCACAAAATAGCTTGCAAGTGTCTTTCCATAAATGCCTTCACCTCCTGTTCGGTTGCCACTTAGGGACGGAGTCTTCAAAAATCATTAAGCACATGTTACTTAGTTTCTAATTTATTAGTGTTAATAAAGAATTAAGACAGAATTACAGACAATATTTCATACTTAATTTTAGGCCATTAAAGGTAGAATTTTCCCCTTTAACCCGTAAGGAGCTTGTTTTGAAAATTCTCTATAACTGTTTACAGAGTACTTTCCGTAAGTTTCGACTTAATCGCCCGGTAAGGTAAAAAGTTTCATACACCCTATTCCACCCACCTAGGGGTTTAATTATCAAAAATCCTTACTTGGTAGATATCTGCGTAAATACAGCTAGAAGCCAAATTTCAGATTTCTACGTCGCATAGATAGTCAGTCATTCAGTACATCTTATATTTATACTAGCTTGCCAGGCAGACGTTGTTCTACCCTTTTTGACGACCCCTTGTCCTATGAAAAATTCCTATAAAAAATCCTTAAATTCGTAAAAAAAATTTGTGGGTCTAAAAAAACTATCCTATCTTTCAAGTTGGACCAAACTGCACACGGTGTGCAAATTTGATTAAAATCGGTTAAGTAGTTTGGGAGTCCATCGCGGACAAACAACGTGACACGTACTTTATCCTATATCCTATACTATTAAACGAGCAATTCTTGTATATATGTATATATATATATAATCGGGATCTCGGAAACGGCTCCAACGATTTTCATAAAATTTAGTGTCCAGGGAGTTTCGGGGATAATAAATCGATCTAGCTAAGATTTATTTTTAGAAAATGTCTTTTTGTCCGTGTTTTTAGGCAATTAAAAACTGCTACAATATAGTTAGAATAAGAAGGTAAATTTTGACAGTTTGGTAATGATTATAAATAGCTTATTGGTATAATGGGCGGTCACAAAATCGTAAAACCCCGGTTCGAGCCCAGACCGACCGACCGACTTTTTTATTTTTTTTTTCAAGTTTCTTTCTTTTTTGAGAAAATATATTTTTTTCGAGCCCTTTTTTTAGTATTTTTTAAAAACACGAAAATTTAAATAAAAATAATTGCACTCATGATTTTTTATTCAAATAACCAGTTCAGTTTTTTCTGTTATGTCGCTAAGATCAAAAAATATTATTTATAATTCATCAGTATGTAATTTGTATCTAAATATAATTTCCAAAACACACGAATTAAAAAAATCGAGCGAAAAATACCGAGCAAAGCTCGGTCAACCGGGTACTATATATTAAGATAGATAAATAAACGTCAACCAAATAACGTTCTTCTGAAAACTTTTTTCATCAGCACTATAGTCAAGAAAAACGTTTCGGTTGAAATAACGTATTAATTATTATTATAGAAAATCAATACACAATCTCATGTTATAAAATAACATTAATCGGTGTTTCAGGAAGCTTTCTATTATCCTAATATTAGTTTATCACACTAAATTTTATGAAAATCGTTGGAAACGGCTCCAACGATTTTCATAAAATTTAGTGTCCAGGGAGTTTCGGGGATAATAAATCGATCTAGCTAAGATTTATTTTTAGAAAATGTCTTTTTGTCCGTGTTTTTAGGCAATTAAAAACTGCTACAATATAGTTAGAATAAGAAGGTAAATTTTGACAGTTTGGTAATGATTATAAATAGCTTATTGGTATAATGGGCGGTCACAAAATCGTAAAACCCCGGTTCGAGCCCAGACCGACCGACCGACTTTTTTATTTTTTTTTTCAAGTTTCTTTCTTTTTTGAGAAAATATATTTTTTTCGAGCCCTTTTTTTAGTATTTTTTAAAAACACGAAAATTTAAATAAAAATAATTGCACTCATGATTTTTTATTCAAATAACCAGTTCAGTTTTTTCTGTTATGTCGCTAAGATCAAAAAATATTATTTATAATTCATCAGTATGTAATTTGTATCTAAATATAATTTCCAAAACACACGAATTATAAAAATCGAGCGAAAAATACCGAGCAAAGCTCGGTCAACCAGGTACTATATATTAAGATAGATAAATAAACGTCAACCAAATAACATTCTTCTGAAAACTTTTTTCATCAGCACTATAGTCAAGAAAAACGTTTTAGTTGAAATAACGTATTAATTATTATTATAGAAAATCAATACACAATCTCATGTTATAAAATAACATTAATCGGTGTTTCAGGAAGATTTCTATTATCCTAATATTAGTTTATCGCCTACATTCAAATGAATAGCTACCTTTCTAGATGTTCTAGAGTAACTTTAATAGAATGTAGAGGCACGAATTAAGATCATATTTTTATTTATCTTTATACTTTGAGGAGTATCATATACAGCAGGAACAGATTTGTGCTAGACTCCAATGTAGTAAAGATAATTTTTAATTACGATGTTATAATTACAGATTATTTATTCAATACGTATTGGTTCTTATAAAAACGTCATATAAAAATAGAGTGAGGTGGAGTAAGGCTAACACAGATTTCTACCAGACAGAAAAAAAACGGTTTTTATGAAGTTATTTGTCCTACTTTTGAGGTAAAATTATAGTGATTGAACGATAAAATAATTTTATCTCGTATTATTATAAAGCTTTTCGCATAAGTTTCTACAATACGGTATTACTGAATAACACGTATAACAGGAAAACCTGTTAGTGTTATCCAACCGTCTGGGATAAGATTAACAGTAATGTTTTTACTCTTTATGCAGTTCTGAAGAAAAATCGTAAATTTTAATAGTAATAATATTTATTTTGCGTCTTATGTATAACGTTAAAGGTTTTCCTTTTGAGATATTTGTGTAAATATAAATACGGGTCAAGACTAACAGATAATCCGAATCAGGGGTACCAAGTATCGTTTCTTTTGTGTATATAAAATATACAATATTATCCCAACAGTTTGTTGCGTTGCTCTTAAACTTTTATTCCTTCTATTAATTTTCCCCTTGGAACATTAAGTCTAGTTTCACCCAATTTCATTTATGTTATTAAGCTATTGTGAATGCGTAATATTTATAATTTCTAATAAGATAATTAGTATTATTAGTGAATTCATCATAATATAGCATGCGTATCACATGCGCGCATATGGTACCGGATGCCAAGAATAGCATCACTCTATCTCTTCTGGTGGTTACGGTAAAAGGCAACTAAAGGATCTAAGTGGACTGGTTAACGGATATTTAAAGTTTTTGGTGAATATTGCACATGTGTGAAAAATCAAAGTGCGCTCAACGTAAATAGCATCCTACGAATATTGTATTTCAAGAAGTTACATCAATTTAACGCAAAACTAAAGTTATCCTAAAATATTTAACGAAACAGAAATATAGCCTAGAAATTGTAAACTTAGAAAAGACCACTCAAGGGGCCTCCGTTAGGTGGTCTTTTCTTCTGCGTTTCCTTGGTATTAAACTAGCATACTGCAAAACGAAAGCCATCCAAAAAGGGGTTTATTGTCAGCCAGGCGGTTATTCGTTTACTTAGCGAAAAACATTGAGCAACATGAACATGGGTTAGATTATGTAAATATTATCACAATATCTATATGGCTATTGGCTAGAAAGTGGGTAAATATAGATGACGACTAGTAGGGATGTATGGAAGATCACAAGCTACGCCGACCCCCTAATAGAAGTGCAGAAGGATTATGACATCGACGCATCATATGTCGCTGCTGTATTAAGATGTGGTCTCATATTATGGGGAAACTCGTCAGATGTAAACAGTGCTTTTATAGTGCAAAAACGCTGTATACGAGCAATTTGTGGCGTCGGGCCACTCGTTTCTTGCAAACAACTATTTAAAGAATTGGGTGTTCTTACGTTACCATCCATGTAATTTTTGAACTTTCAATATTCTTAAAAAAGTATCCTCATTTTTTAAGTACTAGATACCCAGATAAAATTATTTGCCTTCATTAAAAACTAGCCTGTACTCAAAAATTGCTATGTGATGGCTATTCAAGTGTTTAATAAAATCCCAAATGAAATAAGACAACTAGATTATAATCGATTCAGACGTAATTTATTAAAGTGGCTTTTGGAAAAACAATTTTATCGGTAAATGAACTACTAAAAATAAAAGAACGTTTCTATTGACTGTTAAATGCTGCTTCTTATATGATCGTGTTTTAAAGAATTAATATCAAAATTTTAAACAGATGCGCGTTTAATTTTGCTTAAATTTTGTATATTCTAACCATAAGTTTTGATATACAAAAATTGCTGAAATATGTGATACATTATTATTTTATAAGAACACGTTTGTACCATATTTCTTGTGAATAAAGTTATTATTATGATCTGATTGACTTCAGGCACGGAGGTAACAGTACGAAACGGATGAATAATTATAGTTAAGTATAATTGTAATCATCGTCATCATACTGAGGTCTATTTTCAGCAGTGGAATTTTGAAGAGGTGTGATGATGATAATAATTATAATGACGTTGTGTAATAACAATTACAACCAATATTTAAATTTATATTTATTTAGGTAGACAACAATTTGCACTTTTATTTAAGAGTAATATCCGTTCTGAATTAATTCAGATCGTACGTGTACTGTACCTACATTTATATTTGCTGCGTTAACTAGGACATAGTTGTTACATAGAAGTCTAAAGTATAATTATCCACCATAGAAATGTTCGTTACTTCTGACTTGGGGAAAGACTAACATAATATGTTTGACTTGCCTTCGGCAAACTGATAGTTTTACGCCAGTACAATATTTGGGTTATGTGTTTTGTTAAATATTATTTAAAAAACCTTCGTTTTACGTTAAATTTATATAACTTCTTAAAAGACAATATTCGTAGGATGCTATTTACGTTGGTAGAGACTTGCTGCAGCTATATGAATGGGTTGGCTCGACCGGTGAAGGACCACGCTCTCACAGAATACCAGCGTAAAACAGCAGCTTAATGCTGCTGTGTTTCGTATGGTGAGTGTAGAGAACCGGAGACCCGTTTTACCGGAATCGAGGCATACCGTCATAGTCCTCAAGGGTGACAACGCATCTGCATTTTGATTCTTAATCCAGGTTAAATATAGATGTCTTTGGACCACAGCATTCACTTACCATCAGGTAGACTGTGTGCTCGTTTGTTACCCTTATTCTATAAAAAAAACGTTGAGAGCACTTCGATTTTCACGCACGTTTATTTTTAACCAAAAATTATAAATTAACCTGGCAAGTAAGATAAATTGTTTTCACTTCAAAGATTTTGTAATGACTATTTTCGAACATATTTACTTTCAGCAGCAACATCTGTGCTTTGAGCCGCGTACTTATACGTATGAACTGTTTAACCGACTAAGAGAATTTCGTAAGAAAACTACACTTATCGACATACAAAACAATGCTTGTCTTGCTCCGGTGATAGTCTTACCCCATCGCACCCGAATTTTGATTCGTAGAGGCAGTGGAGGAGGAAGGTATTTATTTTTTGATTTTCTAGAAAAAGGGTGGCAAGCGAGCACACAATCCACCTGATGGTAAGTGGATGCTGTTACCCATAGACATTTACATCCATCTTCGATTAAGAATCAAATTGCAGATGCATTGTAACCTTAAAGACTAAGATGCCTAAGATGGACTGCCTCGTAGCAAGTTAAAAGGATTTCCGGTTCTCTACTCTCACGATACGAAACGCAGCAGCATTCAGCTGCTTTTTCACGCTAATAGTCTGCGCACATTCGTGCTTCAAACATAAAAGGGAATTTTAGTGCATCGCATTAAGTGATACCAAAAGATCCAGCTATTTCATATCCCAAATTGAGTTAAAATGCTGTTGATCTTCGTAACAGCTTCTTGAAATCTTTTACTACAATAACTGCAGATATCCGATCGCGAATGGTGATGGATAAGCCAAATTTTCAATTTTTGAGGAATACTTATATCCTTAGCTCTCACGAGTCTACCCAAACAAAAAGGTTTAGGAAATATTAATAACTTTTATTTTATTGCAAGTTTATTTTTATTTTAAAGATATGATCACCTTGTCAGGCTCAAACATGAAAATAAGAGTATGTAACATGATATTAATCAATAGCGCCAATATTATAATAAATGTCGCCATTATGTTAGACCTTTATAACATGAATCAGTGTAAATAACCCGTATAAATGAAAATCACGAAATCTCACATTACTTTATAAAAATAAATAAACAAAAGAGAGAAATTAAACAAAGCAAATCTGGCAAGTTTCCTTCAATCATACCCTATTATCAATATTCGCGACTTAAGAGATAAGATCTTTTATATTAAGATATTTTATTTAGAAGTAAGGTAGGTACTTACAATTGAGAAAACATTTTTTTTGTAAAATATATTTAATTAATCAAAGTATGCACCGTTGTTATCTATGCGCTTTTGCCATTTCATTGGTAGTTCATTGGTCCCTTTACTAAAAAAAACCATGAGGGCGAGAATCAATAAACTCTTTGAAGGTGGTTTAGACTGCCGCATCGGAGTTGAATTTCTTCCCTTTTAAGAAGTTGTCTAAATTCCGGAAAAAATAGTAATCTGTTGAAGCAAGGTCCGGGGAGTACGGTGGATATCGCAGACATTTCAGTTGTAGCTCATTAAACTTAGTGGTTGTTTGTTGTGCAGTGTGTGGTCTTGCGTTGTCGTGAAGCAGCAGTGGCCTAGATCGATTGACCAATCTCGGTTGTTTAGCAGCTAGTTCTTCATTCATGGTTTGCAGTTGCAGACAATAAATATCTGCCGTAATCTTTTGGCCAGATTTCTAGACTGTATTGAATGACACCGGCGCAAGTCCACCGAACACTCATAAGTAACTTTTTCTGAGTCAATTTTCGTTTAGGGCAGGATTGGGCTGGGTTTCCAGGTTTCAGCCATTGCGACGAGCACTTCCGATTATCGTACAGTATCCACTTTTCATCACAAGTAATGATTCGATTTAAAATCCCTTCATTTTTGTGTCGGTTGAGCAAAGTAACGCAACAGTCGACGCGTGTTTCGATTCACTCAATTCATGAGTTTACCCATCGTTCAAGTTCTTTTACTTTCCCGATTTGTTTCAAGTGGATTAATACAGTTTTGTTACTCACCCCAAAGCCTGCAGGTATCTCTGAATTGCTTTGTGATGGATCAGCTTCCACAATAGCCTTTAATTCTTCATTTTGCACTTTGATCTCCGGCCGTCAAAGGGGTTGGTTCTGAAGGTCGAAATTTCCAGAACGAAAATGTTGAAACCAAAAACGTACCGTTCTTTCTTTTGAGATAACAGTGCAGTACACATCATTAATAATTCGAGCTGTTTCTGCAGCACTCGTGCCACGGTAGAACTCGTACTCGTAAATATACCGATATTTCATGTTTTACATTGTGCGGTAATAAGCGACTCCAAAGAAAAAAATAGTGAGGAAAAAACAAATTAATGGCTAAATATTTCGTTGACGGAAGGTTGCGAAGTAATTAATATTTTTATTATAATGGATTTCCGCAAAGTAACGCCTGAATCTATCAATTAAATTAATGGCTGTTTTCGAAACTCAAATGTACCATCTGAATGAATTTATAAATTTGAATTTGAAATTCTTAACCAAAGAGGAGATATTTCAGATCAAAGTGGTCAGTACGACAAAACGCTAATTTCATATGTAAGGACCTAATAACACAAATTCAAGTCATTTTTAACGTCCGGTTTTTGAAAATCAAGTTCTCATCAGATCCTAGAGGTCCTAGTCTACTAAACTATTCTATTTATGCGATAATGTGTGTGTGTGTGTGTGTGTGTGTGTGTGTGTGTGTGTGTGTGTGCGTGTGTGTGTGCGTGCGTGCCTGCGTGCGTGCGCGTGCACGTGCATGTGCGCGTGCATGTGCGTGTTGCGTGTGCGTGTGCGTGTGCGTGTGCGTGTGCGCGTGCGTGTGCGCGTGCGTGTACGTGTGCGTGTGCGTGTGCATGTGCGTGTGCGTGTGAGGGTGCGTGCGTGCACGTGGCTGTGTGTGTGTGTGTGTGTGTGTGTATGTGTGTGAAATGAAATGAAGATAGATTTTCTTTGAAAAGGTTACATCAAGGTGGTTTTTACAAAGTGTAGTACAGCTTTTTCAGCCATCTATGGATAGCATGCAAATACATTTTTTATAATTAAGTTTACTGTATTAAAATAGCGAATTCAATTAAAATATTCATCATAAATTATTAAGACCCGCTTAATTTTATTTATCTTACCCGCTATTTGTAATTATTTGGGTTTTAAATTCTTATTTAGTCGACGCATTCGATTGCAAGTTACCTTCAAAAGAATATTACTGACAGCGTGTTCAATTTAACGACGTAATACAGCACGTACGCATTGTGTTCATCTTCCAGCGTTTCTTATTCTTTTGATTAATCTAATATTAATTACAGTGATTCAAGATGGCAGTTAGTGGAAATGAAATTCAACTTAAAACTCTTTACGCCAAGAGGGACGTACTCTTTTCACGTATACAATATATAGGTAAGTGATCACATAAAAAATATTAACGTAGATTCAGTGCGGGAAACGTTTTTATGTGAAATCGAAACGGTGGACTCTTTGCAATCGGATTACGAAAATATATTACACAAAATTAATAGTTTAGAATTACAAATCGAACCTAAGTATACAGTAAACTATCAACCGCTTCTATCATTTGAAGATATGTTGTGTCGAATAAAAAGGACGGCAAAGCTCTTACAGTCTCCAACCCAAAGCGAAGCAAAACCAGAAATCCAGGTACGCCCACGTGAATCACTTAGATTGCCCCCATAGATATTCCGGTATTCAATGGAGATATTAAAACTTGGCCGTTGTTAATTAATAGCTTTCAAAACACCATACATAATAATCCATCGTTATCGGACGCTGAAAGATTGTATTATTTAATTAGTAAATTGAGTGGTAGGACACAGTCCATTTGTTCGGGTTTCACACCAACAGCAAACAATTGTTCGTTAATATTCTAAACGCCTAAAACTAAACACGAAGATAAGCGAATGTTAGCCTCTGCATATTTAGACCAGATATTCGATCTTAAAGCTATATCATCCGCGAACATCACTGGCTTAGAACAGTTTTTAGATAAATTTGTAGCATCGGTGGCTGCACTCAAGAATCTGAAATTTATTGACCTTATGGACGTGGTGTTTCTCCATATCGCCTTAAAGAAACTGGACTCGGACACCGTGCGTGCGTTTGAAATGGAGCATCGTAGCACTGAGTTACCGTCATTCGACTTCTTGGCATCCTTTGTACGAGATCAAATTGAAGTGATGCAGCATTCCTCGAATATCAAACAAGAAGTTAAGAAATGTGTCGACCGCAGACAGTCAACTAGGACCGCTGGGTCGCTGACGTACGTAACCGCTGCGCCTACATCGTCTCATAGCGCCTGTGTTCTATGTAAGAATAAACAACACGGTAATTTGTATAACTGTGCGACCTTCCGTAAACATTCACCAAGCGAACGTTATGGAATAGTAAAGACGAACAACTTATGTTTAAATTGCCTAAGCGATAGACATTTAGTTGCTAAATGCAATTCTAGTTCCGTGTGTAACAAGTGCGCCAGCAGATATCACACGTTATTACATTTCGAAGGAGCCAACATATTCGCGTCGAACGATTCGGACAGGGAAACTAAACATACCAAAGTCGACGCTTCTAACGGTCGACCGGGTGACGTCGCTCTGTGCTTACTGTCGAATACAGGAACGCAGTCTCCTTCCACCGTGCTGCTGGGTACAGCCCGTATCGTAGTTAGGGATTCGCGTGGAAACGAACAAAGTGTCCGTACGTTGCTAGACTGCGGATCACAGAGTAGCTTTATAACGCGACAATGTTGCCAGCGTTTAGGATTGCTAATAAATAAGACACCTTCATGTCCCGTAGTCAAAGGCATCGGAGGTACTAATAAAATTACCCAGGCCTCTATAAATTTGAAATTTTATTCTCGGCTAGATGGTAGTACTAACTTTAATATAAATGCATTGGTAGTAGATAAAGTCACCGAGCGTCTGCCAACCGTTTCGGTCAACACCTCGGCAATGATCGATTTTGAGAATTTGACTCTGGCAGACGATACTTACGCCGTTCCCAGAGATATAGACATGCTCATTGGGGCATCGCTTTTCCCTCATCTTTTGTTACACAATAAGGTCAGGGGCAACCCCTCGCATACCGCGCCTTAAGCACTGGAGAGCGCCTTGGGCTACGTCATCGTTGGTTCCGCCCCTATCATGGATAATATTTCGGCAAACTCTTATTGTTGTATGGCTCCGCTCGAGTCGTTAGTTCGCAAATTTCGGGAGATGGAGGAGGTGAATGTTCCACCTATAGTTAGCCCAGATGATAGATTATGCGAATGCGTTCGTGATTGCGACGGTCGATATAGTGTAACGCTACCCTTTAAAGGAGATGTTTTGTCTCTCAGCGACTCGCGTCAAATGGGTTTGGAGCGCAGGATGCTCGCTTCGCCCATATTAAAAGAAGCTTATGACGGCGTCATTAATGAATATATAAGGGAGAGTTACATATCACTTGTGGCTCCAAAATTAAATAACTACGAAGACGCGCCGTCGTATTTTATACCACATCACGGTGTCATTAGAGAAGACAAACTTACGTCCAAGTTACGTGTAGTACTCGATGCTAGTGCTAGAAGTAGCACTCACCTTTCTCTTAACGATATTCTCTATAGTGGGAAAAATTTACAAAGCAATTTATTTAATATAATTGCAAATTTTCGTTTGTTCAGTATAGCACTATCCACCGATATCCGCCAAATGTTTCTTTTCTTTGGTCCATGAATGCGACCGTCGATTTCAACGCATTTTATATCTCTAATAATGTTTGAATTTAATCGCGTTTGCTTTGGTTTAAAGTCGAGCCCATTTCATGCGTTACGCATGGTGAGACAGCTCGCCTCTGATGAAGGTCCCTCTTATCCTAAAGCTAAGAGGGCAATTGGGAGTGGGTTACATATGGACGATTTTGTGTACTCGGTCGATAGCGTGGAGGAGGCCATCCTGAAATTAGGTCAATCCGATCTCGTCAAGTGGAATAGGAATTCGCGTACGGTTTTGGATACAATCCCACTATCACACCGCCTTTCAGCGATAAAGGAATTTGACGATTCTGATACGCACAAGGTGCTCGGTTTGTGTTGGTCACCGGAGTCCGACGTGTTTAGCCTTAAGGTAAAACCTCCCGGAGAAACGTGGACGAAGCGCACAATGCTGTCATGCGTTGCTAGATTATGGGATGTCATGGGTTTCGTAGCCCCGTTGGTGCTATACGCAAAGCTTTTGATTAAACAACTTTGGTTATGTGAATGCGATTGGGATAAACCACCGCCTGATAGCATTGTTCGTTCGTGGCTATGTTTTAGAGAGGAACTTCCTCTACTAAGCGAAATTAAAATACCACGTCATATAAATGTCGATAGAAATAGCGTCATCACTGTCGTTGGGTTTGCAGACGCTAGCGAGAAGGCTTTTTTTATAGAATAGGGTGACAAACGAGCACATAGTCCACCTGTTGGAAAGTGGATTCTGCGGCTCACGGACATCTACATCCATCCTCGATTACGAATCAAAATGCAGATGCGTTGTCACCCGTGAAGACTCAGATGGAATGCCTCATTTACAGTAAAAAGGGTCTCCGGTTCTCTACACTTACCAAACGAAACACAGCAGCATCAAGCTGCTATTTCACGCTCGTATTCTGTGAGAGCGTGGTCCTTCCCCAGTCGAGCCGACCCATTCGTGCTACAACTATACTACTAATATATACAGCATGGCTCTACCACGTAAAATATTAAATAGGCTTACGGGGGCGTTGTATATTTTCACGTCCGGAATAATGGTTGAAATTCGATCAGCCTCATTAGCTCTAAGTCAAGAGTCTCCTCCCGTAAGATTGTCTCTCTCGCGCGCTTAGAGCTTTGCGCGATATTAGTCCTTGCCAAGCTTATCACCGCAGTTACCAGTGCATGTAGTGACAGAGTTCACATAGAAACAATATTTGCCTTTTCTGACTCAACCGTCGCTTTATGTTGGGTTCATTCTTCAACCCACCGTTGGGATACGTTTGTCGCAAACCGAGTGGCCAAGATCCAAGACGAGTTAGGTACTCGAGGATCGCGTAACTTTTATCACGTGTCCGGTACGGAAAACCCTGCCGATTGTCTATCCCGTGGACTCGCTCCGATGCAAATAATGGAACATCCGTTTTGGTTCCACGGACCTTCTTGGGTTCACTTCGAACCCTCGCAGTGGCCAATAACCGATTTCGAAACTTCTTCAGTGTCCCAACCACCGGAAGAGAAGATGCACGCTCTGGTTGCGAACGTTTCGAGCGAGGTTTCTGCAATCATTGCTTTGGCGAACCGTTTGTCCTCTTGGTCTAAATTATTGCATAGCGTGATTTACGTTTCTCGATTCGTGAAGCTTTTACCGCGACGTTTGTATATCGTAGCATCCGATTACAGCTATGCCGAGTTGCTAGTATTGCGTGAACTTCAACGTGTGCATTTTTTCGATGAAATTACAAGATTACAATCAAATAGAACTTGTAGTCGCGCCTTTCAACGTCTTAAGCCATTTTTACAAGATGGAATCGTCAGGGTTGGCGCTTGGCAAATGGTGAGGTGGGCGCTTGTCTAACTCGCAGTTGAGTTTCAACCAACGGCACCCTATAGTTTTACCGCGTAAGGACCATATCATGAATTTATTAGTAGATTACCACCATAAATTGAATTCTCACGCTGGCCCAGACTTGCTGAGGTCAATTTCGCGTCAGAATTATTGGATTCTTTCAGCACGTAATTTAATCCGCAAATGGGTGCACAGATGTATGGCTTGCTTTCGGGTACGTCCTAAGCCATCATTTCCGGAAATGGCGGACCTTAGGTCTTGTCGAGTAACACAATCCGTAAAGCCCTTTATGCACACCGGGTCTGACTTTGCTGATCCGTTTAAGGTCACGCTCACTCGCGGGCGTGGTATAAGATCTACAAAAGCTTACGTTTGCATTTTCGTATGTCTGACTACTCGGGCTGTGCATAAAGAACTCGTTAGTGATCTAAGCACAGCGGGCTTCATGGGTGCATTTAAAAGATTTATTTCCCGCCCTGGCCCTGTAAGTGAATTGTATTCGGATAACGGTACAAACTAAGTCGGCGCGAAACGTACTTTATCAGAACTACATGAGCTTTTAACCAGTAACGAGAACCGCACCGTGTGGTCTCTGAACGTCCCGGCCGCGAGCCATTTTGGGGGAAATTCGGAGACTAATATTAAGAGTCTAAAGAGTCATTTATACCGAGTAATCGGAGATCAAATTTTGTTCTTCGAAGAGTTAAGTACTGTGCTCGCTCAAATTGAGAGCATCATGAATAGTCACCCCCTTTGTCGTACGTTGTCAAGTGACCCCTCGGAGCCGCTGGCTCTAACTCTAGCACATTTTTTTAATTTAACGCCTTTGAAATATCTGCCCGCCATAGACATGGACGAGAATAAACTTAGTATTTCCGCACGCCATAAATTATTGGACCGGTTGGTGCAATCGTTTTCGAAACGATGGAAGATGGAATACGAGTATGAGTACGAGTACTTGCATACGTTACATTCTCGGCAAAAATAGTACACAACAACTGAACCTTTAACTGTCGGAGCTGTGGTTGTGCTCACAAAAGGAGTCTTTCGCCTCTCCATTGGCCATTAGGGATCGTCAAAGAAGTTTTTCCCGGTTCCGACGGGGTAACTGGGGTAGCTCGCGTTAGGACCACGACTGGGTCTTATATGCGTCCTGTTGTCCGTTTGTGCCCTTTGCCCATTCAATAGTTTGAATTAGCTTTCTAGATTAGAAATTGTAGTCGAAAATTAGGTACAATCTTAGCGTTAGTTATTTTGAAGGGGACCCTTCAAGCCTGGGGAATGGTTACGCGGAAACGACTCGTGTATTTAATTTTATTCGAGGGGTTATTGCCAAGCGTTTATCCTTCCTTTGACCTCATGTCCCTTCCATAGACACTGAAAGGGGGGAGGGGTCTAGAAGGTGACGCGATTCTTTCGACCAATGAGAAGCGCGCCCGACCGAGGTGCTTGGTGGGAAAAGCCGAGACAATAAAGGCTCGCGCGCTGCCCTCGAGCGTCCCCTTACCATGCGCCGCTAGTCTGAACCGCATCACCTGGAGCAGTCGCGCCCCAGAGGAACCCGCCTCACATCGCATCACCGCAGCGGAAGCGTCGTCCGCCATCACCAGAATTACACCCCGGTAAGTGTTTTCCCGTAATAATGCTCCGACTTAAGCATTTTGTTTATTAGTTAACCCGCCCCATTTTATTTCTCCTAATGTGCTCAATTAGAATCCCCTCTTAACCTTGGCAAGCAATAGATTTGGAAGAGCTAGTGCATTTTCTAAGGTGCCGCGTGTCACATCCGCCATCTTGTTGAGGCATAAGAAGCCAAGCCTCTTGCCGACACTGCATTAGCTTTATAAACATTATAAATATTTTCGCGATTTTGTTAATCGCATTTTTGCCTTTTTCGTAATAAAACTTTAGAAATTATCGAATTTCTTCGTTAGATTCACTCATTTCGGCGGACAGAAAAACGGTTGTAAAATGGCGTGAAGGGTTTTTACTTTTTATTTATCTTTTTCTTAATGTCCTATATGTATTGATATTAAGACCAGCCGAATTCAAACATTACAACCAAAAAGATTTTTCTTCAATTTTATACAAACAAAATACGAAGAAACTTTTTCACCATCATCATTACACACCCTTCGCAAGTCTGCAGCTGAAAAAGTGTATGAAAATTAAAAAAACCCTAAAGTGTCGACTGAAACAAGGTCGTCACTCCAACTAGTGGAAGGGAGGTGTCACCACTCTGCTAACCGCTATGTGATTGCCACTTGAAAACTTTTCTTTCTATCGTTTGTCGGTTCTATAAAGCAAGCCCATTGTCACTATTTCACCTTACTAATCCTTTAGGCTCTAGATCTGTTGCGCATGTCTTCTTTTGTTTGTTGCGAATTTTATATCGCGCAGAGAAACTCCAAGCATAGCCTTCTACATAGCTCACTGATTAACCTAAAGCATCACTTTTTAACACAATTAATATTAAAATTATTTTAAATTTTAATCATCTGCGTCGCATCTTTGTGTGAGGAGTCTCTGAGGAGAATCATGACCGACAAACAAACTGACTGACATCACGCAGTCCAATAATAGATTTAAGTAAAGTAAAATACATTTAAAAATTACGTTTCGAGGAATAAAAAATTTCAGAAACAAATTCAATTTCAGGAGCAAATTTTTGTATTCAATGGCTTTAAAAACGAAAATAAAAAATCCTAAAGCGATGACAACAAAGCAACTCGGGACGCCGACGTGCCGGATTATGTTGCTCTATGATGTTTATAAAAGCTTTTATTTAGTGATATATTTACGCAAAGTATAGTTAAATAAAACTAGTTTTTACGGATTTAATCGGGTACAAATAACTAACTTCAATAGAAAAGGTGGCTGGCTGTTACCACAGATTATGTAGGTAATGTTACTACATAAGCGCTACCATCTGCTTGGGATCCCATAATTAATAAAATTAAATCCCAACCTAGGCATACAACTGCAAGACTTCAAGATACTATAAGTTCACAATCTGAGGTAGCCGTGGTTAACTATGACATAGGGACGTCGAAAACCTCAGCTACCCTAGACCATGGATGCTGTAAAGTGCTCGAGACGTAGGTAATTTAAGTTAATATACGCGATAAAAGTGTAAAAGCTTTTTGACTTTAACTTGCAATGTTTTGTTTGTTTGTCAAATTTTGCAACTGAATTTTGAAGCAGTTGTCCTCAACTGATTGAGCTGGAATTTTCATGCATGTTTAATTTGAATGACAATGCGTAGTTAGCTAAGTGGCATCATTCTAATTCATTGAAGCAATATGTACTTTATTATTATTATATATTATTATATATATTATTATTTATTATGTATGAACGGAAATAAATAATAACATGTATAATAAAACTTTACTGCCGGCAGCAGCAGCGTGTATTACATTAAAAAGAAAAAAAATTGAAACGGGACAATCCACCGTAGTCTTCAAAGATGACAACGCATCTATATTTTAATTCTTAATTGTAGATGTATATGGACCACAGCACCCACCATCAGATGGACTATGTGTTACAGTTCGTGCCCAATCGATTGAGAAAAACAGACATTGACCTTTCGGTCGTTTAACCAGAGCCTACATACCTTCAATATATAGGCACTTTTTATATGTAGTACTTTCTTTCTTTATAATGACTTTTTTATTTAAACTAACTTAATTTCTTTCGTCGGAAGTTCTATTTTGGTAACTAATAACTTGAAAATCTATGTATTATATGCGTCTTCTGTTTAACTTCTTTGTCAAACATACGTATTTATTAGTTCTTCTCGGAAAGATGGGACGATTCTTTCATTTTTTAAATATGTACTTGCTTACCAGGCAGACGTTCTGCCCTTTTCGACGACCCTTTGTCATGTACACAATTTGCAAAAAAAAAATTGTGGGTTGCTCATGGCCAAAACAACTATCCTATCTCTCAAGTTGGACCAAACTGCATACGGTGTGCAAATTTGATTAAAATTCGACATCGCGGACAAACAACGTGACACGTAATTTATATATATTAAGATAGTGATTTTATAAGCCTACTAAAATGAGCATTCAAGAGATTAAAAAATGTTCTCAATCTTTATGCAGTCAATTGAAATCAATAATAAAACCCTCGCACTTTATTTTAGAATGAATGTTTACTTAACATTAGCTAAAGAAAAAGATTGTATTTCTTTAAGTGACGATGTAACTATATCCATGTTTTTAAAATTCATTTATTAAAGTATGATTGCTTTATTTCCTAGAAAGAGGAACTGAGCGAAGTGTATAAAGCGTACAGAGTTATTAATAATTCGGAAGATTTGGGCGTCATCATCTCTCTTAATGAGTCAGCATATTTCAACGACTGGGTAAACGATGAAAAGGACGACGAGGAGGTGCTCAGTGTCTGCAACGTGATCAACGGCACAGACTCAGGAATATTTAATCCTTTCATAAACCGAGACAAACCGCTGATCGCTGTTAACGCCGATATTTGCAGGCAAGTACCAAAGCATACCCATAAGTCGTTGTGCACGTTATCAACTATTAAATACGTTATTTGTAATTGTAATATTTTAATAGAAGCGTTACTCCAAGTTATAGTATTTATATTGTAAACTAAAGCTACATTCACAAAAAGATCAAAATCTCATTTACTTCAATAAAATATTTTTATTTTTATTATTCTTAGCTCTACATGTATTACTGAGCAAAGTCTTTAAAAGTCAAAAGCAGAAAGCTCAACTCCCCGATTTCCATCATCTTCTTTCATGTTGATATTCCAAAGAACATTTCAATATTTTACAATTCGTTGTTTTCATCATCATCATTACATCCCATCACAAGACGCCTATTTAAAAAAGAGCTCCTCCGAGGAATGCCACAAAGCGCGGTCTTGAGCCACTTGCAACCATCAAAATTTTGCATCTGTTACCAGGTCGTCACTGTCATTTAGTAAGGATCTCCCTACACTTTGTTAACCAGCGCGAAGCTGCCACTCAGGAACCTTTCTTCTTCATCGGTTTTCAGTTCGTGAAATCATATGGCTGGCCCATTGCGGATTGAGCTTACTGATCTGATGAAGCTCTTCACTTACTAATCATAATTTGATTCGAAACGGAAAAGTTTGATTAACCATTGTTTCTAATTACATTTAATGCATTGTGACTATCACGTACAGATCATAGTCAAAGGAACATAGATAACACAATTTGGATCAGGTTGAAATAACTATTGAATAGATGCTATTCGATACAAGTACTATATAGCAAGTAAATAAATATAATGTCTATTATTTGGGTAATGTTAGAGGAAAACTAAATGAACATAAATATTGATATACTAAAATCACATATTTGAAAGTTTTCCACCTCACCTACTACGTGTACCCCACACATAAAGTTTTATATAACCTATAAATAAAACAATTTATACGTAAAATAATATATCATTATGTTTCAAGTACTTTTTATTCGTTTAAACCTTAAATACCATCAAACCTAAAATAATAATAAGTCTGGAATTTGTGTGGGATTTATCACGAGCTCCACCTTTTCAGAAGCCAAAAATGACTTTCTTTTGTTTATGGTATGCTCTGAAGCATTGTCATGGTACAATATGATGCGAATTCTTGGTAATTTTTCCCTAACTTTTTCAAAGACACTAGTCAAACAAATGGCGGTATACTACTCAGCATTAACTGTATTTTAATCGTCAAGTGAAATAACAAAACTCTTCTGGAAGAAAAAAATCGTAATCATTTTTTGGCCCACACTTCATACCTGCCTCAATTTTATTGCTTTACTGTCGCCCACAGCTGTCGCCTATGCCTTTGTGGCATACCTTGGGGGAGGCCTATGTTCAGCAGTGTACTTATGTAGGGCTGTAATGATGATGATGATGATGATGATGATGATGATGATGACTGTCGCCTACGAATACCCAAAATACTGCAGACTGTTGCTTTCTCTCCGGATTACAACAATACGACCCATGTGATTCACCGTCTTTCACAATTTCATAAACAGTATTTGAACGTCCGTGATTGAAACTATAACAACATTTTTAACACCAATAAACACGGGACCGTGTTTGCTCTTAGGTGAGTTAATGAGGAATTCAACGGAAACAAAGCTTTCTTACTTTTAAGTGTTGATGTATTTCTTTTCAGTTAGGTGCATACCATATGATGTCCTCGAGCTCCTCATAGGTGATGCGCCGGTTTCCTTCAATTATTTTCCTGATAGTAATAACATTTGAACTTTGATTATATAGACAAGTTTATAATCAAAGCATTTGAAATGCAAACATATAAGAGCGGCCAGGAGCGTAAAACTTTCAGTGTGCTCTATGTAGTGCTTATTTCCGGTTTCGGCTTTAAGTATTCTTATTTCTCACTTTAATTAAGTCATGACGAACGAAACTATGTAATAAATATTTAAATCATATTTGTAACGTCATATACATGTTGTCCGGGTTTGTATGCTCTTTATTAAATTCATATACACACTTAATTGTATCGATAAAAACACCCCGCATAAGGGGTGCAAGTTCCAAACCCTCAAAGATTGAACATTTTCAGTATCTGACTTACTTATTTCGATATCCACATAGTCTAATAACCATAAGTACTTAAAATAAAAATACTTTCTGGATAAGGGATTCTGAAAAGTATTTTTCTATGTTAAAGCATAATTGATCTAAAAGCAATACTAGCACGTGTAACCTATTTATTTTCTATTCAACAGAAAGTCTCGTTTATTAACTGAAACAAAAGAATTTCTACAAGAACTTTTACGTACATTTCAAAAATAGAATATAATATCAAAGAAATATAGTAAATAATGTCAATATACTTTTCCTTCACGGCATCCGCTCATTATAAGTGGTCATTGAAGCGAAACCTGACTTCCGTCAGAGACAGTATTTATCAAAAGATTAAAATACCTTATTATAAAATATATAAATAACTGATTTAATTTGAATCGTATTTTTAAATTAAACTTATTTTACGGACTTTATTGAGTTTAATTTAACTTTTTAATTCCCGACGTCTCGGGTGCTTTACAGTTCCCGTGGTCACGGTGGGACTGAGGTGTTTGTCGTCCCGATGTCATAGCCCGGTAATTTATTTATATAATTTTTGGTACGATACCCAGACTCTCTCGTTCTGTGTAGATTGGACTAAATAAGAAAAAAATAGTTTCGTTTAATGTGTAGTGTTCGCGTAAATATAAGAAATCTTTATATGAATCGTAGCACCTTGAAAATTAGTTTACACTTTCATAGCCCAATTCAGCATGATGTCTATTAAACAATTGATAAATATTTATAAAATTAATTACACTTATTTTATATGTATAATACCACAAAATAAATAAATAATGGTACAAGAAGTAGTATTTAGTGTGTGACCTCGATGTACCCGCGTAATATTTATTGTAATTAACCCATTTAGATATATAATTTGCATGGGAATTTATTTGAAATTAAGTGTATCTCATAATTTCCTATTATATAGTCAATATGCCAATATGGCGCCGAGCTACTAGAAAAAAAATATTTACGTTATAGGGCCTACAAGTATTTTTGTTCACGTTCAATTTATGTTGTCCATTTCCATGCTACTAAGTCCTATAAAATCGCAAGGCATTCAATGAATGGGCGGCAGTAGGGGTCCATAAGAGTAGACAAAGTAGTAAAATTATATGAACTTTACAATGAAAGGTTAGGTTTTTTACATATTCCCTAAATTTGACGCTAGGGCGTCGAATTTAGGGAATATGTAAAAAAATATTCAAAAACGTTTAAAAGAGTGTCGTCCATAATCAAGTCTTTGTATTTGAGTAATAAAATAAAGACGGCATTCTAATAAAATTAAAATGACATGGGGTATAATAATTATAGTACGTGCCAAATCGATTGAGAAAAACGGGCAATGACCTTTCGGTCGCTTAACCAGGGGCTAAAAACCTTCAAAATATAGGCACTTTTTATATGTAGTACTTTCTTTATTTATAAAGATTTTTTTTCATTTTTTTATAATGATTGATATAATATATATTTGTTTGTTATTATCAAAATGTTATGTAAAAGATCGCTGTATAAGAAAAGTCATCTATTGTTATAAAGTACTTTATTCATTTAACAACAAAAAGCATGAATTTATAACACATATAAAGATTCTAGTGATAACGACACCGAATAAGTACGTACTTATTCAAAAGATAAAACTTTATTTTCAATATTATATAAGAACTTTATTTTTAATCGGTGCATTCGGGCCGGCCCAAAAAAGTGACGCATCTCTAGCTGCCATTGTCACGTTTCTTTTAGAACGAACTGACGTAACACGCGTTTTGTTTATTTTAAAGGGATGAATTTGCAAAAGCTCAGTATGGAGATTATACGAGTATTGCTTCAAATATTTTTTTACTATGAAACTGTTATTAAATGAATTGCTGCGTTACTTACCATAAATTGAAATATAACATATAGAACATTTTTCGCGATGTACCGTAAGATTTTACGATGTTTATAGGAACCATAAACAATATTATTTAAGAAACAAAAGATATGTGCTGACGTAGAAGTGCGATTGTAAATAATATCAATATTGTTATCACATCTAAATTGAGATTTTGTAAGTTACGCCTTTTGACACTCGACTCATATCTGAGGTCATCGTCCGTTTTTCTCAATCGATTTGGCACGAACTTATAGTTCGTCACTCTAATTCTAGATATGGTATAGATTAAGGTGTAGCAATATCGTTGACTGAGGTAGAAATTTAAGAAATTAACATATAGTGTATATTATTCATTGTCACTATACTTGATAGAGCACCGTTACATCTATATTATGGCTGTAGCACAAATGGGTCGGCTCGAATGAAGAAGGACCACGCTTGACAAAATAGCATAAAAGAGCAGGTCAATGCTGCATGTGGACTGTGTACTCGTTTGTCACTCATATCATAGCCCATAGTTTAACACAATAAAAATATATTTATTCAAATACACAGTTTATGTTTGACAAACAGAACACATGTACCACCATCAACACCAAAACATAAACTGAGACTGACACAATAGCCTCCAAAAATGGACGCCGGTTAGCCTATTCACTGACAATTCGGACCGCTTCCATTTGGCGTGGCGTACGTTTATAGTTTACTTTAAATTAAATTAAACCTATTAATTTACCTACACAATTTATATTATATAAAAGCTTGTCGCGAGATCTACACGTGTACACAAACAAGAATACAATATGTTACTTGATATTGACATAAGTAGGTCATTCTAAGAAAAAAATAATGTATTTTATATTATAATAACCCTTTTTATACCGTTTTTGTTTAATCAAATATTTAAGATTGGTAACAGAGAGACTTTGTGTATTTCAGAGGATTTCGTTGTAATAGCGTATACATTGAATGAATTACTGATACACAATCAGTAATTCATTCGAGGAGTCGAGAAACTCGTATCAGCAGCTTTTTGTTCCTAGTGTTTACAGAGTGTATACCACTTTTTTTACTAAAACATCTTTTTTTGTAACCATATGTTAAGTCAAGAAAAAAGTCAGTCAGTCAAAGAAGTCAGTAGCTGGCTGGAGTCAGGAAGTTGACAGTGCGCCATCCCCCCCCCCCCCCTTCTCCGTGAATCGGAAAGAACGTAAGAAGCCTGCGCCTGATCTCTCTCCGGTCGTGAGTATGAGAGTGAGGCAATTGAGAGTGCACCTCACACCACACCATAGACTTGCCACTGCAATCCTGCCCTACGCCAATGGCTAGTCTCCGTTGAGACTGGCCGCCGTGACCAAAATCCGTTCTGGACGACATTAAATTACTATTTACGTATCACTAACCATTGCGCCAGCGCAGACGGATAGATTAGTTCGAGAGCGTTTTTTCTCCGACTTGCTTAGTAAAATTGCTATATATAGCCGAGAGGTGTAGCCCAATGCTAGATAGCTTATACTATTCCTAGTGAATCTGGCTATCGTATAAAAAAATATATAATCGGACTAGTAGTTAAAGAGGTTGGCTTGTTTTAACAAACAAAAAACCTCTTCCGCTTTATTACATCTTAATATATATAAATTACGTGTCACGTTGTTTGTCCGCAATGGACTCTTAAGCTACTCAACCGATTTTAATAGAATTTGCACACCGTGTGTAGTTTGGTCCAACTTGAGAGATAGGATATTTTTTTGCCCAGGAGTGACCAACCATTATTTTTTGCGAATTAAAGGATTTTTAATACGACATGACAAAGGGTCGTCGAAAAGGGCAGAACAACGTCTGCCTGGCAAGCTAGTTAAGTATAGATTCTATCTCATTCCCTCATAGGCCTATCCTATAGGTTTATATGCTCTTTTCGCTGTCGCTTTTTCGTTTCATTCAGTTTCAAAACACAACGACAGAAGAAGAAGAAGAAGTTTTCACTTCTAATGTGAATATTTTTTTAAATAAATTATTTTGAATATTCTTAATCTAAACTACGCCACATTAACAGATGCTACCCAGACGAAGCCAGTGCGGATCGCAAGTTTAAAATATGTTGACCGTTCTGATGTAGATCTATGCGAATTGTGCTAGTTTACACTGTACGTTTCTTCAAAACAGCGTCACGTATTTTAACCTCTCAAACGGCAAGCGTCCAAATTTGACCGCTTCGATATTTCGTCAAAATTCAAGATGTCAAATATGACCGCACCCATACAGCACTTTAACCCATAAATACTTATGTTTAGAGAATAATTTTCTAAGAAGAAGTTTGGCATTATAGAATCGATATGAAATTTTCTATCCTCTAGTGGAATAAAAAGACAGTTAGTCTATGGATATTTATTTATAATCTACGTTAATTTCGTACGCCATTTTCGTGTGCATGGTATTGTGTTGATTTCTGGATTTTTCTAGTGTTTTAGTATAGTATTTTATTGTAAAATTGTAATGAAAATGTTTGCGTGAATATAATTTATCTTTTTACGTAAATTATAATTCTTACTTTACTTCATTACAAAAAATATAGAAATAAAATCTTTTTGTCGTGAAGTAAAACCTGACTTTGGTTTAAATCAAAAGATAGAGATTTTTGTATCTATTTTATAATGCCAAACTTCTTCATAGAAAAGTAGTCTCTAAATATAAGGCGACTGCTCGGGATTTGCCGGATGCTTGCGACTGCATGGGATTTTTATGGGGAAGGGCTAAAATGCAAAAAGTGATATACTTTTCTCCTTACCCTTACAGCCTGTATAAAGTCCATTGATGAATATAGGTCTTTTGTGTAGGGTCGGATATTCACCATAGTTGCAACTGTTAAGCCGGGAGCTTAGGTTTTACCTTTGAAACTTATAAATTAATGTAACTAGTTAATTTATTTTATATACCTATGCATTATTATATGTATGTTGAATTGCAAGTTTTAACTTTAAATATTAAAACCTGTAGTAATTGAAAAAAGCGGAGAACTACGTGAAAATTTCGGGAATCGAGGAAGTGACACAACATTACTATTTAAAAATGTATTTATTGCTTTTCGAAGTATTCTCCGCGAAATTTGACACATTTTTCCATACGATGGAACCAATCATTGAAGCAACCATTCCGTTCCGTTTTGTAGGCGTCCACAGCTTCTTCAGGTGATGAAAATCTCTGTCCACGCAATTTATTCTTTATTTTAGGGAAAGTATAGAAATCATTAGGGCTTAGGTCGGGGCTGTACGGCGGATGGTCTAATAATTCTATGTTTTCTTGCTCTAAAAACTCTTTTGTTCTTTGTGCGGTGTGAGAACTCGCATTGTCGTGATGGAGGATGATGCGGCGGTTGTAGTTCTCTTTACGGAATTCAGAAACGACCTGTGGCAAACATATGCTAGCATACCATTTTGCATTAATCGTTCTTTGTCCCTCAAGAGGAATAGTCGTAACATGGCCGGTTTTGGAGACAAACGTGGCCACCATTTTTTTTGCAACACTCTGTGACGAACAATTTTTGTTGGCTTTAACCTATTTTCGAACACCCAAACTCGTGACTGTTTTTTTTCTTTCGGGTTCGTACGCGTATATCCAGGATTCGTCACCCAAAAAGATGTTGAATACAGCATTTGAGGATTCTGCGTGGAATCTTTCGAGAGTTCTGAC
Source organism: Parnassius smintheus behrii (assembly GCA_036936625.1). Taxonomy (NCBI): domain Eukaryota; kingdom Metazoa; phylum Arthropoda; class Insecta; order Lepidoptera; family Papilionidae; genus Parnassius; species Parnassius smintheus. The sequence goes on along the minus strand of JAUPFT010000016.1, from coordinate 21,764,806 downwards.
GCACCAAGTAACGCGAGCCGCTTTTTGCTCTTCACAGAGCGAATGCGGTATCCATCACAAAACATCAGAAAACAACTTTTTTACACCTAATTGTTCATGCAAGATTATTTGTATTTAACTCGTGCCAATGTCTAAAGTTGCGTGAATTTCTCGGTATGTCACATGTCGATTTTCCTCAATCAGCTTACGCACAGCATCAACGTTTTCTTGGGTGACTGCAGTTTTTGGACGACCTTGACGGGGATCATCACTAAGCTTGACACGTCCACGTTGAAATTCAGCAAACCAGCGATAAATTGTGATTTTGGATGGGGCTTCATCACCAAATGCAGAAATCATCCGGTCAACACACTGTTTTTGTGTTAAACCACTTCGAAAGTCGTAATAAATCATCGCTCATGAATTTTCTTGAGTCAATTCCATTTTCTCAACGACTAAACAAGTTTGATAAAACCTTGTGACAAGACCGAGAATCTTTTTTTAAATAAATAAATGGTATTCGATTTTTAAAACCAAGGAGTTTTCAATTAAAAAGATTTTAATATGACAGGAACAGTGGAAATATTACAATCCCGATACTTTTAGTGCAGCCTAGTAAGACTCAAAAGTCTTAGTCAAAGATCTATTTGCGGGGAAACAGCCACGTGTCTAAATAGGAGACCGATTATGGCTGCGTAATTACCAGGAAACCTGAGATTTTGGGTGAGATTGAGAGGTGTTACGGATAGTTTTACATATCATTGAAGCCAAACGCAAGTGTGAGTAACGATACAAGAGTTAGTCTCATCCGAAATATTAGATACACTATTACAAAACTGTTAAAATATGCAGGAGGAGGAAGTGGCTAGATGCAGACGAATTAGCGGGCTATAATCAGTGGACTTGTTGCGAGTTGCAATAATGATGGTGATGATGAAAATAGAGCATAAAATCAAATTAAATCGAATCATTTATTGCATACACCAGTGGCTTAGCGTGCCTTAGAGGGGCCCTGTATCAAAGTTTATTGGGGGCCCATTGAAAGGCCCGAAACAGCTCGCATTGAATTAAAAAACTTATATATTGATTATAGGTTAATAATTACTATTAACGCTACTAGGAACTAAGCTAGCCAAACAATTCAAATCTAATATAAGCTTTTCTCATCTAGTTCGGCGAACTTAATAGGTCGCGGAATAAGTTTCTTCGTATTTCATATACACAATTTTTTTTCAAAGTTTCATTACATTTAAATATAACAAATGTAAGAGTATGGGCCATTTTGTTCGATAACTTGTTGCCATCTTGTAGGTAGATGACATAATCCCGTTGTAGAAATTTTTGGATTTTGATCAAAAAATGCGACAAGTAGTTTTGACAGTCCTCTCTTGATATTACCCTAACACTACCCAAAGAATTCTGAAGTGACCGAAACAGGTGAAAATCTGAAGGTGCAACGTCAAGACTATATGGTGGTTGCATCGATCACTAACGGTGGATGCATTAACACTGCCCAACCAAGCGTTCTCAATGTTTGCTGAGTGGCTAAATATTGTGTGGTCTGGCGTTATCATGATGAAAGACCACTCCTTTTCTGATGATTTATTCTGGTCGTTTTTTCTCGATTTTTTGCTTGAGTTCAACAAGTTGCTGGTAGTAGAGATCCAAATCAATGGTTTTGCCCAGCTATAAAGCTCGTAATAAAGATGCCCTTCTTATCCCACCATACACAAAGCATCACTTTATTGCGTGTTAATACGGGTTTCGCTACCGTCTGTGGGCTAGGCTACCGTTTAACCATGATCTTTTTCGTACGATCTTGTCGCAAGTAATCCACTCACACTGTCAGTGATTAAGCTTTGCAAAAAGGTTCAGTTTTATTACGTTTCAATAGTGAATCGAAAATGAGTCCACGATTTCTTAGTTCTCTTTCAGTGAGCTCGTGTGATACCTAAATATCGAACTTTTTTGTATAGCCAAACTCTCAAATGGCTCAGAACTGTTTTGTGGTCAATCTTCAATTCTTCGGCTATGTTGTAAAGAACTTCTTCCTCCAGTTTTTCAAAAAAGGCATCAACTAAGGTGTCCAGAGTGAGCTGTATCCTTTTTTGTAATAAAACTTCAAAGTGTGTCGAATTTCTTCGTTGGATTCACTAATTTTGGCAGACAAAAAACAATTGAATTAAAATTGAATTGAAATTTCAAATCGTGAAGAAAAAAGGTGTAAATTTAGTTGTTACAATGTTTTCATTATTAATATAAGTCATTAAAAAATAATGTTTCCTTATAGCTGATAAAGCGTCGTTTGTTGAAGACCTAGGGCACCTTTTTAAGGGTAATTTTATATTTTTAGATGAAACGTTAGTCGTTACTCAAAATTGACAGCACTTTATACTACTGCTAAAAAAAGTAAATTTTTAGGGTTATTCGGTTTGTCAACCCTAAAAAATCCACCCTAGAGTTGCCTAGAGTGCATTCCGCAAACGCGTGTTCATTCATATCCACCCCAGACGGGGGTTGATAATCGAAGTTCACTTTTATTTTTCTTCCGTCTTTTTGCCCCAAGTACAGTTTAATACATACACTTTAATTATTAATTAATTTTTAATAACCAAAAATTTAATCAAAAACATATTACGTATTGCCGTTACCGTCACCACTACATCCGTTACACCGGTACAATCCATGCATTACGTACTGCAAAATTAAAATAAATTCTAATTAAACTGCCTCGTTTTTAATAATATTATTGGGTAATTTATAAATCTTTCGATTAGTCCAGGCAATTATTTACACTAATTTCATTATTGAGCAGATGTAATTTAATATCCTGGCTAAATTCGTCTCTTTAAATGTACATTTGCAATTGTATTCTAAATTACTTTGCTACAACAGATGTTTTATTGAAGAACAGGTACGTATTTTTCAAGAATTCCAAAAAAACGTTAGTAATGAATGTTTGTCTTCATTTTAAATTATTTTATGCCAAGATTTCAATGAATTTGTAATTCTGTGAGGTGCTTCTTTTATTTCGGCGTTGAACTTTCAAACAAAAAATATGTATAAATGTTTATTGATAATGTCTACTAAGTATCTTGGGCCAGTTTTTTATCATATTTCTATAAATGATTGTACACACCAGAGGGAGAAAATCGAAAAAAAAATATATATGAATTCCGATTATACACCCCGTCTAGGCAACTATTAATTTAGCCCCTGAAAGTAGGCAGAAGTTTTTTCAGCTTAGGGGCTAATAACCGACGTAATTTTTGTGCTTGTAATATGTTTATCAATAAAGATTATTATTTCTTCAAATACATTATCATAATTTTCTGTTATCGATATGTATCGAAAAACTACAGAAAATTGGACAATTTCTGTAGTTGCACGTTGGGAACTTGGGAACGTATCATTGATACGGCTGATACGGCGGTTGCTACGCCCCTGGCATACACCATGAGCAAACAAGACGTTGTGTAATTAAACGATCTATCATTAAACCATGTTATGCAGCACTACAAACGAAATTACATACACATATATATATATATATATATATATATATATATATATATATATATATATATATATATATATATATATATATATATATATATATATATGTAATTTCGTTTGTAAATATACTATATCGATAAATACACTAGCTGTTACCCGCTCGCTTCGCTGAGAGCACACTAGTATTTTATTGGGGAACTTGATATAAAAATTAAGAACCTTTTTCATGGGACTTGCGTAAATACCGTATTGCGAAATGAATAAATATGTGCCTATACTAAATTTAAAATCAATCAGGTGTATAGTTTTAAAGATATCATGATGCCTGATGATGACGTGCAATATATATATATATATATATATATATATAAAGTAAGGTCCTGAGTCACCTACATTCATCGACTTCCTGCATGTCTTACCAGGTCGTCACCCCATCTAGTGGGGGGTCGCCCTACACTACGCCTACCGGTACGAGGCTGCCACTCGAGAACCCTTTTTACCCATCGGTTATCGGTTCTTCGAGCTATATGGCCTGCCCATTGCCACTTCAGCTTACTGCTTGCCGAATAATCGTTTCATATTCGGCAGTTTAACCGAATATTAGTATTCGGCCGAATATTCGGCTAAATCACCGAACATTCGTTAAAGTGGTACTCAAATTGTACATTATATTGAAATGTACGAATTGACTAACGCCATGTCTTTCATAATTTCACTGTTGAAAGTATATTTTATTTACGGGTTAAATCTACTCGTATAGCGTTATTTTTTTGAGGCACTGTAGATTTATTTTCAGTTACAGCAAATAGAAAGCTTGATAAAATATTTTTGGAAACAAAGAAACATTACATTACATTAGTAGGTACGTTTCACTTTGCTTTGGTCGTCAGTTTCTCTAAAATAAGTCCAAATAGTAGAACTCCTGCCACTCATTTCTATCATAAAATTATCAATTTTTACTAAAAATAACACAATGAAATACTTTTATAAAAATAATCAAAACATAAGCATGTCTCGGCAATTTGCTCAGTAATAGATGATGCGATAACATGTGAGGTATGGCGGGGAGCGAGGGACTGGACCCAAACTCGTATGTAATTAAGTAAACATTATAATTAGTATTTGTTGTTATTGGGTATAATCTACCAAATGTGTTTAAAAATAAGATGATTATTCTTTCAGTTTATGGATCATAAGGTCATCGGTTATCTTATACTTAAAGTCGCTACACGTGTATCATCACATTTATAAGTATTTTATATTATATTTTGTCAAAAGTCTCCTCTTCGCCGAGAGCAGTAATTATTGTTTAGTATCTAATAATGTGTACCCAAAAAATAAGTAGTCATAAATATACGCAAAACATAGTAGCAAATAATGTACTAATGTACTGTACACACATCGTACAAAATTAATGAGATGAAAGGTCAGATTCCAGAACAAACTCATGATCTAGATATTATAACCAAACATTGGTCACGACTATAAATTGATAGAAATTATTTCTCATTTAGAAATACTATGATGAGGGGTGCTTGAAACTAATGGTCGCCACACACGGTCAGTTCAACTGATCACTCCAACCGATAAGTTCAAACTAGGACTGTTGATATTTTCTAAAATATCGGATTTTTGATATATCGGTAATTATAAATATATCAATATCGAAGTTTTATATATAAGTTTATTTATCGATATATCGAAAATCCGATATTTTAGAAAGTATCAACAGTCCAAGTTTGAACTGATCTGTTGGAATGATCAGTTGAACCGACCGTGTGTTATTTATTTATTTAAAAGATTTATTGTTCTGACCATAAAGTTCACAATAAATCTGATAACCGAATGAACATAGGCTTAGAATATCTATCCTAAGTCTATGCGAATGAATAATTTAATGTTTTGTTTTAATTTGTCCCATATTGCTATATAATTTATGATAATCCAGTACAGTGTAATAAATGTTACTTTGTGCAATACAGTAAGTTATTTAACGACGACGATCTAGTTATCTATCTGTCTGCGTATGTAACAGAATCTTTTAATGTAATTTTCACAATCTTGTCGACGGTTGGTTGACTTGAAAATTTGCATTATCCTATACCTTTAAATGAGCAATTCTTGTGTATAAATATATATATATATATATATATATATATATATATATATATATATATATACATATATATATATATATATATATATATATATATATATATATATATATATATATATATATAATCGGAATCTCGGAAACGGCTCCAACGATTTTCATAAAATTTTGTGTGCAGGGAGTTTCGGAGGCAATAAATCGATCTAGCTAGGATTTATTTTTAGAAAATGTCTTTTTGTCCGTGTTTTTAGGCAATGAAAAACTGCTACAATATAGTTATAATAAGAAGGTAAATTTTGACAGTTTGATAATGATTACAATTAGCTTAATTGGTATATTGGGCGGTTACGAAATCGTATACCGTGGTTCGAGCCCAGACCGACCGACTTTTTAAATTTTTTTTTTCAAGTTCCTTTCTTTTTTGAGAAAATCTATTTTTCCGAGCCCTTTTTTTAGTATTTTTTTAAAAACACGAAAATTTAAATTAAACTAATTGCACTCATGATTTTATATTCAAATAACCAGTTCAGTTTTTTTTCTATTTTATCGCTAAGATCAAAAAATATTATTCGTATTTCATCAGTATGTAATTTGTATCTAAATGTAATTTCCAAAACACACGAATGAAAAAAAAAAACGAGTGAAAAATACCGAGCAAAGCTCGGTCAACCGGGTACTTTAATATTATTTGCGTATCAATGACTGATGGAAATACAATAATTTAATAACATTATTCTAGTATCCTACCGTGTAGTGGCGGTGCAAGAATATCCACTAGTCCATAATATCATCCCGTGGGTGTCATAAGAGGCGAAGAGGGAAACTAATGATGAGAGCGGTAGCAGCGTCTTCCTAATTACGACTAAAAATTAACAACTGCGGTTGCCAACCTTCTTTCTAAGCACGGCAAATATGGCAAATATCCCCCTATAGAGGCAATCTATGGAAAAAGCCTGCGTTCAGCAGTGGACTTTAGTAGGCTGTAACGGTAACGGTTATCCCAGTAACCTGATCAGGATCACCAGGATATAATAAAATTGTTTTATTTTAATATTATGACTTAGTATTCTTATTACAGACAATGATCAATGCGTGTTGTTTAAGTTTTTGAAATTAATAAGTATTTCTTTTTATTATTCATAAATAAAGTAATCGTTCAGTGATTCAACATTAAAAAGAACAAAACTAAACATAGTGTGATGAATAATTATTTCTCCGATAGTCAAATTGTTTAGAAGTAATAATAAATATAAAATAATAATCTTTATTGATAAAGATATTACATGCACAAAAATTTGGTGGTCATTAGTCCCTAAACTGGAATATTATTATACCTGTATGTAAGTTATGTAAGTTATCTATCACTCTGAAGACTTAAAATATGGCTAAATGGAGAGGCAGTAAAAAGGTTCTCCGATTCTCGTCACAAACTTTATTTAAAATAGCAACATTACGCCGCAAAGCAATTCTATTGATAAAATAGCATTTACAATCAGACAAAAAGTATAATTATAGACACAACTGAGACTCAATGTTTGCATCCGATGCAGTTGTAAAACCAATTGCGTAAATACTAAAAATAAATGTGCAGTGACAAAGCTTTGTTTCAGCACATTTACGACTTAATACGAAACAAACCAGCTCCTATAATCACTTTTCATCACCATATAGATTTAGAAAATTTAATATGTAAAGTTCTTGAGTTGTCGTGATCTGCTAAAACATATCATTAACTATGCAAAATAAACCTATAACCTATAAAAATGGAAACTAAATCACTATTTCTCTATTACAGTTTGAATTTTTTAAGTGTATATCAAGAACTCTATCAAAGTTCAAAGACCTTATAATCGAAACGAAGTTCACATCTCCAACATGTTGAAAGAGTTTAAGCGGTAAAATTAAAAATTCATCGCTTACTCATGTTGGGGTATTTTTATCGTACGTTTGCCATAACGTGTTGTAATCGAAATAAAGGTCATTTTCATTCGACCGACTTCTCGACCGACGTCAACCGCGTGCAGTACAGCTGGTGTCAAACGCGCCCCCGCCTCGTGCTGCGTCATTGAGCGAGATGCGCGGACGCACTTCACTGCTCCACGTTCCACAAAACGATGACGAATCTTAATATTACCTTCTTATACATCACTCCTTTTGTATAGAGTTTAGTCACTATGCTCCTAAACAACATACGCTATACGAATTACTTTTATTTATTACGTGAGAATTGATAATGTGGTAGGGGGACTATGATTCAGACTTCATTCCGAGAGATCAAAACTCGGCGCAGCTCAGCTCAGTTGTATATCGGTGCTCTTTACCACCAGTTGTTTAAGAAGTTCGGTAGTTAGTATAAGTGATAACGCAGCGTAACGCAATGCATGACACCATACGAAATCAGGTATGCATTTTTTAAGCATTGCTGCTATGGCGCGAATGAGTTTTTATTTTTCGAAATTTCCAGGCGCGAATTTTCCACGAATATTTTGAACTATTACAAATCTGCTCTTTAATAAATCAACTCTTTTAACCGTTTATTTAAATTATTGTTAAGCTTGGATTATAGTACAAGGTATGGTAGATACTAATGACTTTATTAAAAAGTGGCGACTTGGAGCTTGGAGCTAATAATATTAAATGTGACTCAGAGAAGACAATTTTGAACATTCTTATAATATTTAATAAGCTCCCTTTTTACTTTGCTACACTTATCGCGTTTCTTATCAGTAACGTGATTACTACAGTAACATCCAATCATAAACGTCAAATTGTCTGACCACAATATTAAGAGTAATATATATTATATCACATTAAAGTGACAAACAAACTTACAGGCCCTCCGATGGCAAGTTTCTACAGTAGTCCATAGACCTCTGTGAACAACTTTAAACAAACAAAGCTTGCGTTATCACCTCGGAGGATTGATGCAATGCCTCATAGCCTGTTTATACTAACTTTCTATATATCCTTCCTTCAGTTCAGTATGCAGCATCCACTTACCATCCGATGTACTGTGCACTCGTTTGTCACTCTTATTCTACAAAGAAAAAACGACTTTTAACATGATTAACAAAAATAACATTTTTTTTATAGGATAGGGTGACAAACGAGCACACAGTCCACCTGATGGTAAGTGGTTGCTGCGGCCCATAGACATCTACATCTATCCTAGATTACAAATCAAAATGCAGACGCGTTGTCATCCGTGAGGACTAAGATGGAATGCCTCTTTTCCAGTAAAAAGGGTCTCCGGTTCTCTACACTCACCATACGAAATACAGCAGCATTAAGCTACTATTTCACGCTGGTATTCTGTGAGAGCGTGGTCCTTCCCCGGTCGAGCCGACCCATTCGTGCTACAACTATACTACTAATATAACTGCAGCATGGCTCTACCACGTTAAAAATACACATAAAACAAAAATAACAATACCACCCACTGTGCGCTTCATAAATAAATTACAAAGTCTTAATAAGCAAATTTCTATAAATAATTAACTACATTTGAAATAAATGTATTTTATCTTTACTCATAATTTACTACGCTTCGACTTAGCATCGCATCGCTTGCCTATAGACAATGTATAAAATACGGGCGTACAGAGATTTTTTTTGAAAATTTGATTATCGTGCACAGTGCATTTAATTGTATTATTAAAAGTTTTTTTAACTTGCAATGTTTGTATGTTTGTTAGGGTGAAATCTTGCAACTGAATTTAAAAACAATATTTTATCGATTACTAAAACTTATTCTTCTTCCAATTATTGTGATCTCCAGAATTCGTTGAACAGTAAAATATGTGACATAAAGCAAAATAATATTAGCGTAGAGAATTTCTTAATTAAGAGTGCACAAGCCACTCTTGCGTTTTTGGTTGATTATGACACATTTACTCTAAAAGTAGCATAAGATCTAAATCTGATCACCCCTTTTTACTGTGTTTTTTTAAATTTTAGTTTTTTTAGTGTATTTTACATGAGAAAAGTGATAAAATGTACCAATAACACAGAGGAGTCGCGTGCAGTCCCAAATATTCGATCGATACAACCATCCTAGTGTTGAACACGTACCTCCTGTCTCGTAGAAAGAAGTACCTATGTGTCTCCGGTTATATCGGATTGCAGTCCCATCAGTATATGAAAGTAAGTTACTAAAGAGTTCACCTAAGTTTGCGCACGGACTTGTGCAATCTTGCCCTCAGGTGGTTAGTTTGGGTTCAAATTACCGTTGTGTCCTTAATTCGGCCTGAAGCACATTATTAATAGGGTTAACCAGTCTGATTCAATGTTTTCTTCTTTATTTTATTTCTCGAATTAAGTAAATTTCTTCACGCCGTTCTTCTTCACCGCAGTGTAGTGGTAGATCCGAACGAGTAGTGAACAAATTCTGGTTGATAGAGTATTAACAAATCAAAAGAAACTTCTACCCATACAGTTCAAAGATACGACTTGTAGGAACTCTTTTTATGTTTACTCGTATAATTCTAAATATAGTGTGTAATACATAACAATAGTTCGAGTCAGTTTGTATTGTGACTGTCTACATTTTTTCTACGATAAAATCTAAGTAGTCTAGACTGTACCCTAGTCTTTTAAAATTATCGCTAATAATGTATAAACGATACCGATGCATTGGACACGGTTAGTAATAGTTAGTGCATCTACGTTTGTGCATTGCTGCGCGATTATTTGGAAGTTGTCACTGTTATGCAAATCGGCAGAAATACATCACCGTAATCAAATGTGTTTATTAAAATAGTAAAAACTTCATCTCGATTTAAATAAATTACGTGTCACGTTGTTTGCCTGCGATGAACTCCGAAACTACTTAACCGATTTTAATCAAATTTCGATAATGCGAATTTAAGGATTTTTAATAGGACATGACAAAGGGTCGTCGAAAAGGGCAGAACAACGTCTGCCTGGAAAGCTAGTAGTAGTCTCTATTCTCTAACTCGCAGAGTCGGATGGGACGGCGTTCCAACAAAACTATTAAGAGATCTGGCGCAGGATCTATCTGCTATAGGTGTTTTTTTTTAAATGGGACTAAAACTCTGACAACGTTCTGCTGTTAAGAACATATTAAAAGAAAAATCCATTAACTGGTTTTTGCCCGACCCGGAATTTAAGCTCGGGACCACACGATCAGCAATCGCTCTTACGGTGACTCAACCAATGAGGCAGTTTTTTTTTATAGAATAAGGGTGACAAACGAGCACGTAAGTCGACGCAAGTCGAGCACTAACCAGAACATTTTTTGGCGCTAAACATTGAATATAATTCCCCATCTTAATAAAAAAACTCGTTAGATTTAGCGACAAAGTTACTAAAGTGGCAACACTGAGCATAACAGAATGTGAACACTCATTGCCGCTCGCGCTGCACGTCCTTTGACTTCCGCACGAAAAATCGACAATCGAGGGAGCTTCGGGCAGCGGCAGCGGCATGAGCAGTGACAGCGCGAATAGCCTATTTACTTACTGACCTGCCCACTTCCCTGCTCACTTCTCTGCCCAAAAAGGCTGAATGTAAATGGGGTATAAAACACTATTACAATAAAAAGTATGTACATAGGTACATAGTGCTATTGGAATGTGTAATGTACATGAAAATGATTGATGAACGTCAATCATACTAAATAAATACTTTAATGTTGTTGACCTTATGTACTATTATTTATTCTGTGCTTATGCACAGAATAAGTAATAATTCAGAAATTAAATATAAATAGCTTTGAATGCAATTCGGTCTATCCTCACTATCAGCATTCCGTTAGCGAGGTAATTATAAGATTTTAAATTTAAAAAATACAGAAAAAAATACAGAAATGTTCATTAAGAATTCATAATTTAGGTTTTTTTAAGTTACATTTATGTACAAATTACATGAATAATAGTTTTTGATCTTATTGACATAATAGAAAAAACTGAACTGGTTATTTGGATAAAAAATCATGAGTGCAATTAGTTTAATTAAAATTTTCGTATTTTTAAAAAATACTAAAAAAAGGGCTCGAAATAATAGATTTTCTCACAAAAGAAGGGAACTTGAAAAAAAAAGGAAAAAAAAGTCGGACCCAAGACGGGACGCTAACCACGGAACTCCGATATCGCGCCCGAACAACATCCCATCTGAGCTTACGATTACGATCGTTGGTAACTTGTCAAAATTTACCTTCTTATATTGTATCAGTTTTTTTTATTACCTGAAAACACGGACAAAAGGACATTTTCTAAAAATAAATCCTAGCTAGATCGATTTATTGCCCCCGAAACTCCGTGGACACCAAATTTTATGTAATATTACACGTAGGTAAATAATATTGTAACAATATACAAATGGTAAGTAATACTTTATCTCCGTATTGTATGAGTTTCCTACGTAAGCTGGGTGTTAACGTTGTATTCAAAACTACGTAAACAAAACCAATTGTTTTATTTCTGTTCACAACGCTTTCCAATTCTCCTTAAAACTTTTAAATATGTTTACGTTACGTAAAGTGTAAACGGTGGTTTTTGTTTAAATGTAAAATAAATACGGGTATTTTTCAATTTAATATTAATTTCAAGTACTCAGACTAACAACAAAAGAAGATGGTCGATGCGTACATTTTAAGTGACGCCGAAACCACACTCCACTTCTGACACCGCCGAGCCACGCTCAGCAATAACTTTTGTTTGAGACTTTGTTGACTTTTAATAAAATTTTGCTGGCAGTCTTTTTTGTTCTATTTTTTAATATATTTTTTAATAAAACAAGAACTAAATTTTGGTGCTTATCGTCGATATACAGGACTTGATCTTTACAATTAAGGAGAGTGGATCGATCAAAACGCCTTATGTCGCGATACGCGGGTGAAGGGCACAGAAATATCCTCTTTACCGATGAAAAAATTTTCACGATTGAAATGCACTACAATAAGCAAAATGATAAAGTGTACGCTCATAGTTCTAAAGAAGCTGCTCAAGTGGTCAGAAAGGTACAACGTGGTCATCATCCTGCGTCGGTGATGGTGCGGTGAGGCGTGTCTTATCAAGGCGTCACAAAGTTACATTTTTGTGAAAAAGATTGAAAACTTTAGCCAAAGTGTATCAAGAGACAGTCTTGGATCGTGTTGTGAAACCTATCAGCAATACACTTTTTTTTAATGTACCGTGAACTTTCCAGCAGGACTCTACACCCGGTCACAGGGCACGAACTACCCAAGCCTGGATTGAAACCAACGTTCCGGACTTTATAAGAGCTGAAGACTGGCCCTCATTTAGCCCAGACCTCAACCCTTTAGACTACAAATAATGGTCAGTTTTAGAGGACATGACTTGCTCTAAGCGACACGGCGACATTGAATCTCTTAAAAAATCTCTGGTGTAAGCAGTGGTGAAATTTCTCAAGAAATCAGTGCGTAAATCCACAGATTCGTGGCCAGACAGATTAAAGGCCTGTGTAAAAGCCAAAGGTGGCCATTTTGAATATTGTTTGTATTTTTTGCTGAGACTTTAATATATGTACATATAAGTTTTAGTAATATTACATTACTTCATTTAAAAAAAGCATTTTCATTTGTAACAGAACTTATGGTCGGACTAGGTACATACATATGTTAAACACTTTGCAACTTGGCTCAATATGACTTAATTATTTAATTGGTCGCGGTTGATAGTCCGGATAATCGCGAATCCGTATAACTGAGGGCCGGATAATCGAGTTTCTACTGTATACATAAATACATACCTCATAAGTACATTAATCGCATCAGATCACATTAAATTAATTTTAAACACTAAATCTCAGCTGACACCGTATGCTCAGTGTAAATTTGCTCGAATTTTAGTTATTTGCCGTTTTTAGTAATGTAAAACTGGATTTTTTTTGAGAAACATTGTTCTTTGAGGGGAAATTAAAGAAATGATTAACAAGTATAATGCATAGGTACCTACGGTACTAGGTACATATGGGTACGTGTCGTAGATACGTACCCATATGTATTATGTTTATGTGTTCTGTGATTATGTTTGTAAATATTATACCTACTTATAAAACTAAATGAGACTTGCTGTTAAACAAAAAGACAGCGACAACTGTGCAATGGTAGGCATTTTAGTATCGCGCGTCGCAGGAGGATCCTACTATACTGTTTTTACTATGTCTTTGGCATCCTGTAAAATTCTACTGCTGAACTTGCATAAAATATGCACCGCACCTTAAACCTTGTTACTGGGTGGCAATTGATTTTAGATGCAAATGTGTGCGCGTTCTTATAATAAGTAGTAGAGCATGCTTATAACTTTATTTTCAAGAACTACATCACGACGAAACATAAACATTAATAAGCAATAGTAATAAAATCGAGTAGTTCGATTTGGTCCTGTATCAAATATAAAGTTATAAAAAGCAGGAAGTGTTCATATAATCGCATTCTGCTTCAATTCAACAAATTGGAAATGTTTACATATTTACAGCTCTTCACATATACCTGCATATATATGATGTATTAAAACAACGCGTACCATAAAATCGTAAAATTGCTTTAAATTTATTAAAATTAGATGCTTGAAGATTACTATCGATTGAAAATGATAGTGAACAATGATTCTCATTTTCCATTCAATTTTTGAAGAATATTAAGGCCATTAAGTGAACAAACACTGATCTTTCATTTTCTATTGATAAATGGCGTTATGTCTCAGTATCTGGATACCTGGATTCTACAGCAGCGCCATCTACCAGATCCAACTATGCCTATAACCATCTCGTAAGTGTAAGTAACAATTTGACAAAGTTTTAGCGCAATTTTATGGCGCAGCGCATAAAATACGACCAAACTAATATTGTATAAGTTTTATATATTACTAATAAAGGATTAATTTTTAAAATAAATGCAAATAAAATATTACAATTATAATCTTGAATTTCACATTTCTACTATTTATTAATGGTTAAGTTACGACTTTGTTACTGATAGAATGGTTACTGTCGCCATCATCACGATCGTCACCGTCACCAGCTTTATAGTAAAAGTGTTAGTTAGTCCGTAAGGGCTTGTTTTGACCACGTAGACTAGTCATATTTGTAATGCCCCGTGTTCTCTTCTAGTCTTTCTGACAATTACGTTACTATCACACCCCTTGTAACATAAGAGTCAGTAAACTCAACACTACACACTAGTTTAATGTTGAAAGTTTATAATAAATTTTAATATTACAAATAATGACATAACCAATTCAGGATTCACATTTGGTGTGCATGTGGAATGCTAATTTATTTTCTCTAATAAACAGTACATTGCAATTAATGTGTGCATTTAAATTTATTTTGATACTATGTTAATTCACGATAACTAGTTAAAAAAAATATGTTTTCGTTTATTCAATTTGGAGAATGCTTAAATTAGTAGATAGAGATTACTATACATACAATATTTGGACTCAATTGTAAAATAATTGTACCCGCTTATAAACCCAAGTGGATAAAAGGGCATTGCCCACTCTTCATAGACATTTCGGTCATGGGTGTCCACATATAAAAGCATATAGATATGATAATATACAATTAAAAGAATGAAATGGTTAAGAAATTGGTTTAAAAAAAGTCGGGAATTTTAAGATATAAAAGTTTTTATTTTCACAAATACAGTTTTTAACAACCAATTTTACCGATGTTATCGCGTTTAATTTCTTTGATTTTTTAATTCCCGACTGGTATATTTATAGGTTAATTTCTCAAAACCTGGCCAAAACTTTTCATGACGTGCTGCTGCAGGGTCGTATGAGTTGTAATCTAATAATAGGCATTTCCTCCAACGATGATGCAAAAGAAAACATCAGACATCTATACAGTTATGTTTCATTATAATTAATTCATTCATTCTCGGATTTATTTTCAAAATCATTTTTATAAAACTACAATAATCAATGGGATTATTTAGAAGTTGCACAAAAGTTTAATTACCTATTTAAAGTAAAAAAGTAAAGTTACAGGCTATATACGTCCCACTGCTGGGCTCAGGCCTCCCCTCATTTCTGAGAGGGTTTAGGGCAAGGAAGTGTCCGCCGTGCTGCCCAAATGCGTGTTGACGAACTTCACATGTCTTCGAAATATTTTTTTTCTTATTCCTCAGACATGCAGGTTTCCTCACGATGTTTTCCTTCACCGCCGAGCACGTGGTAAATCAGCACTTAAAATTTCAATTAACAATTTCATTGGTGCCGGCGGGGATCGAACCCTGGGTTACTCGCGTTCTGTTATATTTACAGCGAGCGTTAACCACTGAGCTACCACGGCTCTTACCTATTTAAATACATTAAAATACCTAACTAGTTTGATTACTATTTTTTTTATATTTCCAATACGGCACGTTGCTGCAACCTTACTTTGCTCTATTAATAATGAGTGATTTCAATCACGTAACGAATATAGCGCCATATTAACTAGCCATCTTCTTTTTGCTTTCTGATTCATTCAATGTTTATCAATTTCTCTAAGTGTTGAATCATGTCGACACTCGGCTACCTACGTTTATTGAAAACATCGAACTACTTGGAACAATCATGATGTTCAAAGCAGTTTGTCATCAATATTGTATATTACGGTGAGTAAGGATATATATAGTTATGAAATGATTTTACTATCTGTGAGCGTTTCATCCTAAGTATTTTCTAGGAATTCTGATAAACCTTAGACTGTTATACCTTGTTGGATAGCTGAAGAAACGTAGATATTTTTAAGTAATTAGCAACTTACCTGACAGAACGTTTTTTAAATATACCTCAAAGAAAAAAATATTTTGTACGAATTCATTTATTTTTTTAAACTATGTATCAATCGTCTACGACCCAGGTTGTTTATTTACCTAACATCTTAGTGTTAAAAGTAACTAAGCAACTTTCTACTACACAAACATTATTAAATAAAAATAAAACAAAATGCACAATTTAAAAAAAACAGTAGATATACTTAATATATATAAATATATTGGCAATTTTTATAAAAAAAAAACCTAAATGTCATAATAAAATGATTAAGTTTGGGGTAAGGTGTTTCATAGTCGAAAGTCAATTGATGAAATGATGGAAACTACAACCCCCTAAAGGATCTACGTCGACTAAACTTGTAACCCATACATGCACGTTCTCACGCTCGCACGCTCTCACACTCGCACTCACGTTCACGCTCTGTTTTATCTTAATATATAAAAATCGCGTGTCACGTTGTCCTTCATGGACTCCTAAACTACTTAACCGATTTTAATCAAATTTGCACACCGTGTGTAGGTTGGTCCAACTTGAGAGATAGGATAGTTTTTTTTTTTGCCCATGAGTGACCCACAATTTTGTTTTTGCTAATTTAAGAATTTTTAATATGACATGACAAAGGGTCGTTGAAACGGGAGAACAACGTCTGCAAGCTAGTGTAAACATAAAAATAAAATAAATGCTACTGAGAAATATTATTGAGAAATACCTCACTGGTACCGTTATTTACACTAACCTTTTTTATAACATTACAAACTGTAACACATAGGGTGTCCACCCCGTCAGGTGTTAAATTTTTCAAAATCCTTTCTTAGTAGGTGTCTACGTCAAGAAAAGAGTATACATGTCAAATATTAATATGTCTAAAATTTCAAGTCATTAGGGCGAATAGTTTTAGAGATCTCGTGATGAGCTTGCATTTTTGTACCTATTATCCTTCTTGTCGTTTATGTTCATCTCTTCATATCTCTTTCATTTCATTATTTACTTTATTTTTATAAATAAATACAATGAATAGTACGATATTTTTTGCGCTTCTAATCAATACACATTCTTTATTTGCTTTGAACCTATTTGTGATATTGGGGCGTTGCCACCAATTATATTTACATTATGAATTTTACAATGCTTACATAGTTCTATTGGATGAACCCTTAGTTATTTTGAAGTCGAACCAAATAAAATAATTCGGATGTACTTATGTAAATATTTTTTTCTTTTGTTATATTGTTGCAATGCCTGTGTCGTCGAACTCAATCCTGTATCCAAATTCCAAAATTCTTTCGATCATTGGGTGCAATCATTTGGCAGAAAAAAGCAAGCCCCGCAAGCGCTTGTAAGCAAAATGGCGATCGTAAGCGGTAAGCGCTGTCAAATCGTAAGTAGCTATTTTCCTCCAGGACACGATGTTAGTTTTAACCGGGGAACCTAACCTAATTTAAATATATGTTTGTGAATTATTCATATTAAAAACTGTGAATGATTAATTTTTAATAACATGCACATGTCTATTCATGTCATTATATTACTTAAAACTAATATTGCACAAAACAACTTATAAACTCTACTTCAAAACAAACAAATTAAATAAGCAAAATGGCGGATTGTGTCAGCGCTACTGAAGTAGCAATCGTGTCCTGGCCGAAAACTATTTTAGCGCTAGTAAGCGCTTGCTAGCGCTTTTTTCTGCCAAACGCACCCATTGTAAGAACGCTTTCTACGCTTTTGGATTCGTTTTTTTTAAATAGAATAAGAGTAACAAACGAGCAAACAGGCAAGCGGATGCTATAGCCCACAGAAATTTATCCTCGATTAAGATTCAAAACGCAGATGCGTTGTCACCCCTGAGGACTAAGATGGAATTAGTGTTGCCCAAACGTAAGAACAAGACGAGACTTAGCCAGTCTTGATCTTGGTCTTGCGCTAATATACCTGGTCTTGGTCTTGATATTGCGGTCGCACTCTTGGTCTTGGTCTTGGTCTTGTAGCAAGGGTCTCGCAATTCTCGCAATTATCTATTAGCCTATTGATATTTATTAAACGTTACTTAAGATCTTAGAACAACTTAACAGAGTAGGTACATTTTGAGCTTGAATTAACATAGCCGTAGCAAAGGCCAACCAAAAAATTTCATGAGCAATTAGAAAAATCAACTGACACCGGGTGGGGTTTGAACACACGACCTAGATCCGTGCCGATGCTCTAACCAACTGAGCTATCTACCGTGTGATGTGAATTGTGTATATTATGTTCTCCTTATAATGGAATTAATTTACGTTAATTTAATTTCATTTGTCTAGGTACGTTACTTGCTGTGTTTGTCTGGGTACTTACTAACTACTGGAATACGATAGAAGTTAATAAACCGACACTGCTAATCAGTTTTTGGAAGTGTTTAATTTTACAACATAAAATGCGCGAATATATTATCTTCATTCATTCGAAATTCAAAATTCGATCATTTTTTATTCAAGTAGGCATTAGAAATATACATTTAAATGTAATCACTGTTTTCCCCATTTTTTTTCTTTTCCATGTTCAGGGGTGCTGATTCTACTGAGAAGAATCATGGAAAAAAGTAAGAAACTCAGTAGTTACTCTTTTCTATAATTCTTCTTTCTTTTCTGTAAAATATTTTTACAATAGTGCTATAGTTATGTAAAGCAATAAGTCAAACATAAAATGTCAAACATGTAGATAGCAAATCGTTATAGAAATTTCTAGTTAGTCCTGTGTAGTACGAGAGGTCAATTCCAAGTATTTTTGACATTAAGATAATCATTTACAGACACGTTATATCTTATCCTTTATATTTTAATATGATTTTTCGGCTAAACAAGCTTTAATGTATGACTTAATTGAAAAGGTGAAAGATCTAACATTTCTTTTGGAATGATATTATAAAAGCGTATACCGCTACCCAATAATGAATTGTATATTATGTGTAACCGGAAAGCAGTTAATGTGATTTTATTTTTACGTATTTATCCTACTAAAATTGTGCAAATCACTATTCTTTAAATGTAAGTTGACGTTTTGCCGTACATACATGATATTTGCAAAAATATATTGTGATGCAGATGCAGTCAGGATATATTTTTTTAAACAGTTCGCACAGATACTCGAGCTCTGAAGCGGTACATAGAACTTATTGCACAATTTTTATTTTATATGCACGCTTTTTATGTTATTCGATTAGCATTGTAGAAACTTTTTACAAGTTTCATGTGTGTTTAAAGTGTCTACAATATTTATCAAATGGGTGACGATATATTCGAGCACTTTGTGTTTTCAAAACACACACTTCCAAAAATCGAGATTTGCAGTGAACTTATTAAGCATGTTTATCTATCGGGTATTAATAATAATAATAATAGAATAATAATTATTAATAATAATAGAAACAAAGTAGTGCCATCCCAGCCTAGAGAAAAAGAATTGAGGACCGTATCGCAAAGGCAAGGGCCCTCATCGGTAGACTGACAAGCTTCAGATCGGGTAATAATAGGGCGTGAGTTGTGCGCACCGTTAGAATGCCGTTTGTTGGGACAAATATCAGTTTGTCTTAACCGCATATAACGCAGAAACTAACAGAGCGCATAGATGACCTGAAGCAGAAAATCACTGCTTAGGGGAAGCTGATTCGGCGATATACCGAGAGTTTAAGGCGGTTCAACCAGAATTGTTTCTTCCAGAGTAATCAGAAGAGGCTCAAAAATCATTGGAGTGTCCAAAGTTATGTGAAGCGGGCCTAGGACCGAATCAAGCCGACACTGCCGCATTCTGGCGTGGCCTGTGGTCAGAGCCGGTAAACCACAGCTAGGGCCCTTAGATGGAAGTTGTGGCGGGCCAGAGTGTTACGCATATGGACCCCGTCATCACAACGCCGGAAGACGTGGTTGAGGCGGTCCATAGGGTCCCGAACTGAAAAAGTTCGGAACTAGACGGGCTGCATCACTACTGGCTGAAGGGTTTCGTAGTGTGTCACGCTGTGTTCGCCCGACAGTTTCAAGAAGTTCTCGACCAATCTGACGATAGTAGAAGTCGCTCCCGAGCCTCTTCACTACTGGGAGCACTCACTTGGTTCCTAAAGATCAGGATACTACAGACCCGAGCAAATACTGTCCCACGTGTCTACCCACCATATATAAAATACTGACACCATTTTGAGAGCAAGAATCACTCGTCACTTGGAACTAAATTAGGTGATGTCACGCGCTCAAAATGGATGTCAGAGCGGTGGTCGTAGAACCAAGGAACCATTCCCCATTGACGCTGTCATTGGCAAAGTGGTTCAGCACATCCGGCGAAACTTGTCCGCTGCCTGGATAGAATACAGGTGCCCCATACATGGCTAAAGAAGGTCCTCGATTTGCACAAGGTTTACTGTACAATTTGAGACTTCCTCGAACAGTGTATGGGACAACGGAGTACGACTCTTTGTCGTCCGGGCGAGCGGATGACGGCTGAGGAGAACCACATAAGGATAAGGAGGGGTATCTTCTAGGATGATTGTCTCAGTCCAATCTGGTTTTGCCTCTCTTTGAACCATGTCAGTACCTTACTGGAGGGCTCCCGGAGAGGATTTCAGCATCGGAAGGGAGGGACAAAAATGCCCCACCTTTTCTATATGGATGATCTAAAGTTGTTCGCCTCCAGTCACTCCCATCCCATTTGCTGAATATCACTTGTGCATTCATTTTTTTTTAATTTTTTATTAACTGGCTTTACGGCTCTGTTTTCTAGACCTTCTGAGCTTATCCTTTCTTTGGGAATCTTCATTTTATGTTCTTTTTTTCTTCTTTGATGCGTTACATTGCGAAGCCCTTGGGAGATTTTGACGACAGCTCAACCTAGCGGACAGTTGATGACGACAGCCACTGAAGTTCATAAGGCGCCCAAGCAATCAAAATAACTTGAGGTTTATATCGACATCAAAGCACTTGTTTCGTCGTTTTCTCTAATAGTTCACTCGCGCGGACACTTAATTCACAAAATCGCATCACTTTTATGATTCAAAATCCACTTCAAACCATTATTCAAGCGACAAAACAGGAGCGACAATCCGTCTACGGGCATTCAGCAACGCCATTAGCATGGAGTTTTGGTCGGATAAGTGTGCGGTCATCCATATTGAAAGGGGAAGGGTTACTAACTCTGAAGACAAAGACTTATCTATGCCCATTAACTTAAAGACCCTTTCCGAGGCTGAAACATACCGATACCTGGGTATGTCATTGAACATCGGTATCGATGAGGCCGGTATGAAACAGTCAGTTTGCGACGTGTTTTATACACGCTTGACCAAAGTGCTTAACAGCTTTTTGTCTGGTGTGAATAAGACACGCGCATATAACGGTTGGGTCATGCCCGTATTCACGTATACCTTTGACATACTCAGGTGGAATCAGAGCGTATCGCCCTGGATAGAAAAGTTTGCACTACCATGACGCCACATGGGATTCATCACCCGAGATCATCGGTAATGAGGCTGTACTTGCCGGGAAAGCATGGTGGACGCGGTTTTTTAAGCGCACTCACTATGCATAATCGCGAGGTGTGCCGCCTCCGAGACATCCTGGCGAGATCGGATGATCATTTTAAAGTAACGTCATTTCTCGTGATAAAGGGCGTACCCCTCTATCCTTAGTCAAAGAGCAATGGCAGGACTCGGCAGCACATAGCATTTCCGACGGGGAGACTGTATGAAAAGAGAAGGAGCTCCACGGGAGCTTGTACAAGACTTTGCATGAGCCTTTCGTAGAAACAATCGCCTCCCTCAACTGACTACGTTTCGGTGACCTTTTCGGGGAAGCCAAGACCAAAAACTATTGGAGATTTATCCTAAAAGATGGCACCGTCGACGTCTCTCGAGCTTGTCGCTATCCCGGTGAGTCACTTAGCCATGTCAAATCCGGTTGTTCGGCGCTTTCTAACACTGAGTACTTGTACAGGCACAACTTAGTAGCCAGGATTCTACACCCGGAGTACGCTCTGAAATACGGTCTCGTGGACCGGAAAGTATTTGCCGGAAGCCGTGCTCAAAAATGACCGCGCCGGGCTCTACTGGGACTGGGCCATCATCACAGACCTATTCTTGCGAATAAGCCTGATGTTGTGCCGATGGACCAAGCACAGTCAAGGATATTTTTGGCCGATATTATCATTCCTTATGACGAGAGCCTAGTGAAAGCTGAATCAGATAAGAAAACAAAATATCTGGACCTGGTTCACGAGGTGACCGACACGTGGGGTGGTCTGCCGAGCGAAATTATTCCTGTAGTCGTCTCTGCGAATGGGCTAATCCTGATCAGCCTCTCGGGTCACCTGAAGATACTGAAACGCCGCGACGGACCGCTCCGGGCTCAAATGCAGAAGGCGGTGCTCTATCGCCCTCATCGTCCGCCGGTTGCTTTCCCTTTCCCCCTAACCTTCGGCCGTTTGGTCTCCCTTGCCGAGGGCTTCCATCTGGTTGGGTTTTTATTTATTTGTGTATTTTTTTATATTTATTTTATTTTAATGATATTTATGTATATTTATCATTATCATTTACAATTATATATTTAGTACCCGGATAACTGAGCTATGCTCGGTATTTTTTTTTTTGGAAATCGTGTGTTTAGGAAATTATATTTATATACAAATTATATACTGATGATATATGAGGAATATTTTTTGATCTTACCGACATAATAGAAAAAACTGAACTGGTTATTTAAATTAATAATCATGAGTGCAATTAGTTTAATTTAAATTTTCGTGTTTTTAAAAATATACTAAAAATTGCTTGAAATAATAGATTTTCTCACAAAAGGAATGGAATTTGAAAAAAAAAGGAAAAAAAGTCGGACCGAGGACAGGAGTCGAACCAGGGTGCTATGATTGCAGGAACGCCCAACATCCCATTTGAGCTATTATAATCACTAACATTTATATATTGTAGCAGTTTTTCATTGCCTGAAAACATGGACAAAACGACATTTTCGAAAAATGAATCCTAGCTAGATCGATTTATTGCCCTCAAAAACCCCCGGACACTAAATTTTACGAAAATCGCTGAAGCCATTTCCGAGATTCCGAAAATATTATATATATATATATATATATATATATATATATATATATATATATATATATAATCGAAACCGCCCGCAGGACACACACACACACACACTCACACACACACACACACACACACACACACACACACACACACACACACACACACACACACACACGCACGCATATAAGCCACAAATCACATTTCTTTTTTGTGTGACAAACGAGAGAGTTTTAGGGCATGGAAGTGTCCGCCGCACTGCCCCAATGCGTGTTGGCGAACTTCACATGTCTTCGAAATATTTTTTTCTCTTATTCCTCACGATGTTTTCCTTCACCGCCGAGCGCGTGCTAAATCAGCACTTAAAATTGTAATTAACAATTTCATTGCTGCCGGCGGGGATCGAACCCGGGTTACTCGCGTTCTGTTATATTTACAACGAGCGTTAACCATCTGAGCTACCACGGTTCCTGACCTACCACGGCAGTAAAAGAGTGACTTCATGAAATTGCATTGTAGGTTTTTGCGTAGTATTAAAAAAAATCAAATTATTATGAAGTTGGGAAAGTGCGCTCTGTTATGTGCTCGAATGAATGCGACTCTTACAAAAAACCCCTTTAACAACTTCTAAATGTTGGATTATTTATTATTATTGGTTAAAATCCCTGACTGGCGATGCGTAACAACCCTACCAATTCGAGATTATCTCTTCCCCATCCATTAGGTTGTCTATGAAGTCCATATTGCAAATGCACTTGCACTACACGCATGATCGCTATTTAATTATAAATCTATAGTAAAATAAAGTCACAGCCATTTCTATCATATGCCCTACTCCTGTGCACTGACCTTTTCTCATATCTGTGACGATTTTTGGGTAAGGAAATGTCCACCGTCGCTACCCCAATGTGTGTTGACGGACTTCACACTCGAAACATATTTTTGAGAAATTTCTTCACCATATTTCCTTCACCCCGAACACAGCAAATCAGCATTTAAAACTGCATTTAACAAATTCAATGTTGCGGCGAGGATCGAACCGCATTAGAGAAATATATTTAGAAGGTGAGCAGAGTACTCTGTAATATTGTGATATGTGTGTGGTGTAAGATATTTCATATTCTTCCCTAGGAGTGCAAAAGTATAGTAACTTTTTGTCCGATTATAACCTGGGCGTCTTCAAGGCAAGAGTGAATAGGCTGTTGGTACGCTAAGACAGTGCGATTTTCCATCTGGGGCTGCATCACCACTTGCCACCTGGTGGGATTGTTGTTAAGTATTGACTTTTAATAAGTGAAAGAAATGAGTAAAAAAAAATCGCCTTTTACAACTCTCACGGGATGGTATAATGGCCATTTTAAATCACACGTAACGAATACTTTCTACTTCTAGGGAATAATTGTTACAGAGGTATATCATTGAGTGCTGCGCAAGGTGAATTTTATACGACCGTGGGACCCTGTTCAATTTTACACGCCCGTGGGATTATATTCTTGTTTACGTTATTTTGATTACATTACATTACTAAGCTAATAATTTAAGATAAGGCATTAATCTATTGTTTGTGTACAATAATTAAACTTTTAATAAGACCTATAAATTATAATTTCCACATAAAAGCATCTTAAGTCGATGCGGATACAGGATATCGAAAAATTATGAGTATTACAGACTTTACTTAAAGCTTTCAAACTGTTACCTGGAAATTATTTTATTCTTTTAGTTTTTTTTTTGTTTCGGTTAGTAATTTTTAATAAAAGGTTATTTTTCAACCTTTTGTGTGGTCTAGATTGTCGTTTAAATAGGTACCTTAAAACCTTTATTTCCCTATTTTTTCACTCTAATGGACGCCACACACGGTCAGTTAAAATGATCAGTGGAAATTTCTTTGGCTTAAATCCATTCGAACTGATATCAGTTTGACTGATGCCTTTAACCCGCCGTGTGTGGCCACCATTAGGGAAATGAGAATTGTTTTCTTTAGCATTTTTAATAAAAAAAAGAATAAATCATCATAGGTTCAGTCACTACCGAGAAATCAGTGAATATACATAAAATAGTTTTGAATATAGAACCTCCTAGTTTTTTTGATTTAGATTGATGATATTAAATACGTCATACGTGTATTTGAGCAAAGAGGAGTACGAGTATATGACGCACTGCCAGATTGCGTGTTAAACACTGCAGCAGACGTGGTGAATCAGTGAAAATAACACATTCTTTTGCGCCTACGCGCATCGTCATCCGTTTGTGTGCATATTAGAAAATTAATCTCTTATCTTTTGAGCTATCATGGCTCTATTTTATTATTTATTGTCAGTTTGATACATATTCTTTACTTATGTTTCAAAATTAGTTTATCTAACTGTAAAACACTACATGAAAATATGAGGCATAAATAATATTAATATTCCAAACTGTCCAGGACCAAAATGAAGTGACACACACACACACACACACACACACACACACACACACACACACACACACACACACACACACACACACATGTGTAAAGTAAATTTTGACAGATTGATCGGAAGAAACCAACTTACCAAATACCAACTCGGTGTAAACTTTGTTTCAGAGTGTACTAATGTGTATTGATCAAGATAATTTATATTCTTACGCAAATAATACTGCTGTCGTCCTTACTGGTGAACCATGGAATGTTATACGCAGTACTACAGAACAAGTTTTTGCTAAAATTAACCTACATATTCTATCACTGAATACCCTTAAACATATGTTTTCCTATTTATAATAACTCTCAGCCCGATACAAACTTTTAGATAAAAATTATAAATATAGTAATGCTAATAACTGCTCATGTAGTCTAATTATAAATGTTGCAAACACCAAATACCTAGGCGTAATGGTAGATCAACGGCTAACACGGCAAGCACATTTGGAGTTGGTTATGGATAGAATCCGAAAGCTTATATAGATATTCAAAACACTGAGACACACTGTGAATCGACGCCTTTTAAATCCAATGTATAACTTTCTGATACAACCCGTAATTGTGTATGTATACCTATGTGCGGTTATATTATATTTTTGAAAAGTTATAAATGTTCAAGTGAATAGTTATATTCAATTTGTAACATACTTACAGTACGTTGATTGATTGATTGAATGATGAGCATACAACATGTACGGATCATAGATGCAATACACTTAGTCATGCCTATTTTTATTTTGTATTTTTTCTTGGCTTTGTAAAAAATTTAATTTATTTTTGTTACCTTGTTTTGGGTTGTGATAAGCTGATAAGCCATTTTGTAATTGTAATTTAATGGAGATGGGAAGGAACTGATTCCCGACACACAGCTATTACTAGTTCTGGAGTCAGGGCCTCACCTTTGTAGTGTCAATATGGTTTTATTCAATAAATAAACTTATTATTATTATTTAAAAATATTTTTTAAAATTCCGCTTCTTATGACGTTAACTGTAACTCTACCTCTGAAATTCTACATCCATACTGAACAAGAAAGCTACTTTTCTGAATTTTACATACTTTATTTAGTTTTTGTATATCTTATTCCACTTGACGTAGCACATTTTCTGTCTTTCCTTACACATGGTAAGTTGAAAAATGCACGTGTTCATGAGTAAAATCTCATTTTAAAATTCATGGGTTAAAAATACGGTTTTCTTTATAAATTGATATATTATTCAATTTAAATATTAATTTTAATAAAGTATATAGATAATAGTTATAATATAAAGATAAATTAATTCGTCCTTATAATATAGGTATATATGTACTATGTACAGTGTAGGACCACAAATCATTCAGATGTTAGACAATTTCTCGGTATACTTTTCCTTGCTGCGGGGAATTAATCAGTACAGTTAAATGTGGACGAAACATAGATCTTGGAAACGCATTTCTAACGATTTTTTTTTGTATATTCGATAAATAATTAGATATCAAATGGACCATCATAACGATTCCTTCAAATTCCAATTAATGTTCCTCGTTCGATTTGTTTTTTTTCTTTTTCTCACAGAAATAATTGATTACTTAACATGTTTAATTGTTTAAGTGAATATTTTAGTAATTCCCCCATTATTCTAGATCGTTTCTACGATCGAGCGTACGATAAAATTCTACTCCGTAAAAGGAGCGCGGTAAACAGGTATATAACCAAAGGCGGTATCAAATCCGCGATCCGCGGGGCGCGACGGTTGGCAGGATCGCCACGTAGGTAATGTAAGGGGGAGGGGAGCGATTGAAACACAAATACCGGTATAAGAATGATTTATATTGCGAATGTTCTTCGTTTATTTCTCCATTACTTGATATTATGTTATTATATAATATGCATATGTGAATCTTATGAGTAACACATTCTGTACACATACACTTATAAACATACCATTTTACATGCTCATCCTGATATATATATATATATATATATATATATATATATATATATATATATATATATAGTACATACATCCACTTATATGAAATCTGCAATGTTAATTTATTTGTTCACTTCCATAAATCGCCATGATTTAGTTGTGTAATTTCAAGATTTTTGCTCTACTTGCGTGGAAGCCCTGGTGGCTTGCAACACATATTTTTTAAACTTACATCACACATTAGTCTCTCAAAAGTTCGGTACCAGTCCGGAACTTCTTCAATACATATCAAAAAAGTATGTAAAAATAAAATGTGTCATCAAATAGGGGACTCCAACTCAGCATAATGTTGCAAATGCTGCAAACTTATATTATTAAAGTATGGCTACAATCTGCAGCCTCCTATAATATCTGAGATAGTTATTGATAATTGAATAAAACTAGTTTTAAGGATATTACCGCTTTTTATCAACCTATTTTATAGTTGATTAAACGCGATAAAATACCTAAAAACTTATTTCATTCAATGACTTGTTGAGAGAGAGAGAGAGAGAGAGAAGTTAGTCCGCTGCACTCGTTGAGGTATAATCCTATACCTTTAAACGAGCAATTCTTGTATTATATATATATATATATATATATATATATATATATATATATATATATATATATAATCGGAATCTCGGAAACGGCTCCAACGCTTTTCATAAAATTTAGTGTCTAGGGAGTTTTGGGAGCAATAAATCGATCTAGCTAGGATTTATTTTTAGAAAATGTCCTTTTGTCCATGTTTTGAAGCAATAAAAAAACTGCTACAATATAAGAACGTAAATTTTGTCAGATCACTAACGATCGTAATAGCTCAAGTGGGATGTCGGTCGGGCGAGATACCGGAGTTCCGTGGTTCGCGTCCTGACTTTTTTACATTTTTTTTCAAGTCTCTTGTGAGAAAATCTATTATTTCAAGCCCTTTTTTAGTATTTTTAAAAATACGAAAATTTTAATAAAACTAATTGCACATATGATTTTTTATTCAAATAACAAGTTCAGTTTTTTCTATTCTGTCACTAAGATCAAAAAATATTATTTATGTTTCATCAGTATGTATTTTTTATATGTAATTTCAAAAAAACCGGGTACTAATACATTAATCTTCAATGGCTGCACTGATCCAGAGCGAGTTTAGCAAATAGTCACGTTTGTCACAATTAATCACATGCGGCGAATCAGCGCGTTAAGCTGATAGATTCACCGCCGAGCACGAGCGCTTAGCCCCTGATTGTCTAAATTTATATCTAACCAAAACTACGTCCTAAAATTAACATGGTATTGTCAAAAAAAAATTATTTTAAAAAGGCTGCACTAGTTTTTAATATTCTCAAATCGTCATGCCCTCCGCATCGCTTTCGTATACGTATAACGGTTTAAAATATACCCGTAATACCTATACGCAATTTGTGAACGAAAATAGTCACCACGTGGGGGCGACTCGACAGACTTAATACTGCTTAACAAGCATAGTAATGGTGGTTAATATAGCGCATAGCGCCATATTATAGCGCGCTATCTCTTCATAACACGTAGCGCGTGTTATGTAAGTAGTCGCCACGGCGCTATTGCGCTATGGCGCTTTGGCGCTATCAAATATTAATATCTAGCGGCAATTAGTTTTAGCAGCAGCGCTGTTGGGAGAGGACGTATGACGCAAATCTGGTCTCGTAGCGCGCTATTCACGCGCGCGACCAAATTTAATGTTAGACGTTGTTTAGTTAGTGGATACTGTATATTTATAAATGATCAAAGGACACAGTTGTGATAAAAGAAGCCTAACTAATGTTTTTAAATGTAAATAAAATATAGATACAAAAGTGTATATAATAGTGTCTGTAAATAATTATTTTTTATAAATACAGTAAACAAACTTTTAAATACACCTATATTTGATTTATAATTTATTTTAAGGTTAAAATAATGTTTACATCAATTACAATATAATAAAAAAATTATTAATTTTATTTCGATTCTAAAAATAAAATTAATTCTTTTTAAAAAGTACATGACTTAAAAATATTTTTAGGATTATAGAAAGTAGTATACCTGAAAAGTACGAAAAAGCGTGCATTGGTTTTTCTTTATCGCTTTATTTTATTTTAGTCTAAAATGCGACTTATTACGAAATAATGTTCTTATATAGCACGCGATCTATCCAATGAAAGACATGTAATGTAACGTGCTAAGAGATATAACGTGCTGTAAAACTTAACGCGCTTACCGGCCTCCTACACGCTTTCTTATAAATAGCGCGCTATAACATAGCGTATTTAATAGCGTGATAGAAATATATAGTTTATAGTCTGTAGCGTGCTATTGATTTATAGTCATTTTGAACACCTTTAAAGCATAGTACGTAGGTACCAATTAAACTTGTGAAAACGTGTATAATAACTATATAACATTTTTATTGCTATAAATACTGGTAAATATGTTGCTAAGTAAAATATAGACAAAAACATTCCTGCCTAAAGAAAAATAAAAAGAATGTTTGTGAAATGTGTAGACTTGAAGAAATTATTGTAGTTTAATTTGATGATACACGTAAAAAAAAACTAGGTGACATCTAGAAAGGAGAAATTTAATTGTTAAAATTACGTTCAAAATGCAGAAAGTAGCTTCTCGACTAATCTCCTCCAGACCGGATTACGGTCACGGCGGCCAGCCTCAACTAAGACTAGCCATCGACGCAGGACAGGATTATAGTGCCCAAGTGTATGCGCAAGCACAGGTGCACTCTCTATTCCCTCACCCTCATAATCAGATGGGACGGTAAACCGACACGACCGGAGAGAGATCAGGCGCAGGACCAACGGCAACGGCTTTACGTGCTTTCCGAGGTACGGGGGTGAGCCACCGCCAACTTCCTGACTCCGGACAGCTACTGAGAATTTCTTGACGGAAAAACTCAATAATTAATTCTTTTGCCCGACCCGGGATTCGAACCAATGACCTCATGGTCAGCAGCCGCACTACTACAACCACTAGACCAACGAGGCAGCTTCTCGACTATGCATTAGTGATATGTAAATGTAAAAATAGTATCGCCAGAAAAATATTTTTAATTATAGTTTAAAACAAAGAAACGGAACTTTTTTCATGGGTGAATCACTATTTTTATAAATAAGTAATTTATAATAAACCGTTTAGTTTCGGTGTTAGTATTCACTCCTTATATTTTATGATCAGTTAATATTATTACTTTGCTGCCCTTTAGGTACGTCTCAAATTTCTTTAGACAGCTTGTTACAGCGTAAAACTCTTGTTCTGTGACAGACCAATTTTTATCTGAACCTTGAAGGCTTTACTGTGATGTGCCTAATATTCTCATTTCATTATTATCATCTATTTGATATAGTACTCCGGCCATACCCACCCAATCAGGATGATGAAATTGTATTCTATTAATAAACTGTTGCTACATAAAATTAAATGCCTTCTGTTCTTTTTTGCCCCATTGGAACTTACGTCCCTTTTTTAGTAATTCACAAAAGGTATTATGCTCGCACTATTATTTGGAATGAACCTTCTATAAAAATTGCAAAGACCTTAAAAGACCCCCAATTTCTTAATCTTTTTGGGTGCTGGAAACTATTTAATAGCCCGAATCTTATCGGATCTGCCTTTATACCTTTTGTTGAAATTATAAAGCCCAGCATCTTAATTTCTTTACAAATAAATTCACATTTATGAAAGTTACACGTTAAGCCAGCTTTGTTTAATTTATTTAGAACAATATCAATGTGCTCCAAATGTTTATCTAATATACCTGATGTTATAATGGCGGATATCGTGGCCTATATCGCGCAGTGGGTGTCGTTGTTCGCGAGTATATG
Source organism: Parnassius smintheus behrii (assembly GCA_036936625.1). Classification (NCBI taxonomy): domain Eukaryota; kingdom Metazoa; phylum Arthropoda; class Insecta; order Lepidoptera; family Papilionidae; genus Parnassius; species Parnassius smintheus. The sequence continues at coordinate 21,733,123 of JAUPFT010000016.1, read as the reverse complement.
GGATTTAATTAAATAAATTTAAGCGACAATAGCCCATTCGGATTGCCCATGGCGGATTCGAACCTACGACCTTTTTGACAATAGTCAAAAAGGTGACGTGAACCACTCGTAACATAAGCAATTTAAGTTTACCACGAGTGGTTAAGTAGGAATATTAGTAATGTTTATAGCATTGTTAATATTCTTTTAAAAAAATTAAAATAATGGAACTTGAATTTGCATTTTGGCATTTTAATTTTTAATTAAAGATAAATGTAGATGTCTATGGGCCACAGCATCCACTTACCATCAGGTGGACTGTGTGCTCGTTTGCCACCCTTATTTTATAAACAAAAAAAGAACGGACCGTGTGTGTCGTCCATAAGATCACTTTAATATCCTACGTCCGTTTATCCGTCCGTTCACATATCTATCTCTCAAGACATTTTCTCAGAAGCTGGTGGAGGTGACAATTTAAAATTAATATCAAATACTTAGGTCTATCGTCCCTTGGAGCTTGGAGGTGTAAAAATTCAAGGTTCGAATCAACTTAATTTAACAATAAGGCATTTAGGTCACATATTTTGATACTCGTTAACTTATTTTTCTACTCACTGATAATTTTGTCCTTTGCCCCGATTTACTTTTTCGGCATTAGAGCAATGTTTGGTACTTACCTCACGTACAATTTATGGATTTCAGTAATAAGTCAATTATTTTCATAAAAGTTTCGTACTTACCTAGCTACTATAATATATACTATAGCTAAGATAGATAGATAGATAGATAGATAATTCTTTATTGTACACCAAATCAATACATAAACGAAAGAAGAAGAGAAAAAAAAATAGTGTCACAATGGGCGGTCTTATCGCTAAAAGCGATTTCTTCCAGACAACCTTTGGATGGACAGGATCGCAAAAAAATATTAAATTGTGTGGTTTGGCGATGCAGAAACAATATTTATAAAAATATCCATATTTTATATAATATAATTAGAAATAAACAACAAATAAATACAAAAAAATACGAATGTATACTACATATATAAATGGCACGAACTCAAAGATTAAGATAGTGACTGTGTACAAGTTTCTGAAAAACAGGTAAAGACTGGGCGCGTCTCACTGACAGAGGTAGGGCATTCCATAGACGGACTGCTTGAATACTAAACGACCTGTCCATAAATTTGCTATTATGGGCAGGCATTTTTAATGTAAAATTCTCTGATGATCTCAAAACTTTCGAATGGGAATAGTGAAGGAATTCAAAACGATCCTTAAGATAAGAAGGATAGGAAGGATTAAAGAGAACATTGTAAAGAAGTGACAGAATATGAGCATTCCGGCGAAGACGGATAGGAAGCCACTTGAGCTTATTACGAAAACAAGATACGTGATCATATTTGCGCAAACCAAATATGAATCTTATACAAAAGTTTTGAAGACGCTCAAGTTTATCAAGTTGCTTCTCAGTGAGATCAAGATAGCTGACATCTGCATAGTCCACAATTGGGAGAAGAAGAGATTGAGCAAGCGCAATTTTAGTGGCAGTAGGTAGAAAGTTCCTTAATCTGTTCAACGATCGGGCAGCTGCAAAGAGTTTACGACTAACCTCCTGTATTTGAGGACCCCATGATAGGTGACTGTCAATATAAATTCCCAAGTCCTTGACTTTTTCACTCATAGGAATAAAATTTCCATTAAAAACAACTTGAGGTGCTTGAGATATGTTAGATTTTCCAATCATATACGAACTTCCGATGATAATTACCTGAGTCTTTAGGGGGTTAATCTTCAAGCCATATGTTTTTGCCCAATCTGATATTTGCTCAAGATCACTGTTTATGTTGCTAATAGCTACATCTACTTCACTAGGAGAAACATGAGTATATATTTGAAGATCATCTGCGTAAAGGTGGTAGGACGAAGTAATCTTAGTGGCTATAGAATTAATAAAAATTGAGAAAAGTAAGGGAGATAATACGCCACCCTGTGGGACGCCAGCAATGGTATCACACCAAGAAGAAAATGTGTCATTAATGCGAATACATTGCCGGCGCCCAGACAGGTAACTTCGAAACCAATCAATCACTGTTGGAGATATGTTAAGAGAGCTAAGTATACCCAGTAAAATTTCAAAATCAACTGAATTAAAGGCATTGCTAAAATCTAACAGAGAAAGGATAGTTAACTTGCCATTTTCCATTGCAGATCTAATATCTTCCGTAATATTGACTAAGGCTGTAGCAGTACTACGCCCAGGGCGAAAACCGGATTGTAGAGGATTTAGAAGGGAATGATTGTGGAGGAAAGCATTGAGCTGATTATATATCAAGCGTTCGAGAACTTTGGACAGGAATGGCAAAATAGATATAGGACGATATTCCGAAAAAGATGTAGGGTTAGGTTTTTTAGGCAACGGTATGATGTGAGCGTCTTTCCAAGTTGTTGGAAAAACACCACTAGAAATCGAGGAGTTTAGGATATGGCAAAGTATTGGGATGATTATGTCAAGAATCGGAAGGATCATATTACGGCTGATACAATCGCTGCCAATTGCATTGCATATCTTCTTCTGTCTTATCCTTTCGTGTATTAGTACTGAAAACAGGAAAATTCGTCGGAACACTCGATATTCGGGATTTATATATAGCATAATATTTTTATGTTAAATAACCTAAAGAATATTTTTTTAAATTGAAAAGTTCTTACTGGACTTGGTTGCTAAAAAGCACTTACTTGTCAAATAAAACTATTTTCTCGCGTTTAATTTTACTTATTTTTAATTCTCGTTGGGGAATTTATTATAGGATATTTATATGCTATTGTCAATGGATGTTGTTTAAGAGGATTGTATGGTGCCGATACGCGGCGCTAGTACGAATTTTAAAAAATTCTCTCTGTTTCATGCTTTCATGTCGCTCGCTCCACAGACCACTGCTCTGTGGCTCGCTCCGTATCACCGTCGTGCGATAGAGTTGCACATGTTGGAAGTAATTGCCTACATTTTCTTTTTAAAATATTGTTTCTAGTGATAACGTTTTCACACCCCTAAACCTTTACGAAATGAACCAATTTGGTCTCCTTAGATTCAGTATATGTACCTTAGTTTAGATCCGTAAGTTTTTATTTTTTAGTACTTAATTCAGTTTTGTTTAATTTAAAAAAAATGCCCGAGGAAGTTTTTAAGTCAAAAATATAGATACTCGTATTTAGATGTTATTATCTCATATCCTACGCAACATTTCCTAGTTTTTCGTTATATCTACAACATTTCCAAAAATTATGAAAATTAGACTATGTTTACGGGAGGGAAAACGTTATCACTTTTTGTATGAAAATTTACAGCTTCACAATCCTCTTAAAAGTATTGATGTTAACATAAGACGCATTTTGATTTCATAAGTGACGGATTGATATCGCTTTATGAACAGATCATTGTTTTTTTTTTATAGGAGAGCGGGTAAACGAGCATACGGCTCACCTGATGGTAAGTGATTATCGCCGCCCATGAATAACTGCAGCACCAGGGGCATTGTAGATGCGTTACATACTGCTTTGCTATTACATTGTTTCTAGGTAATTGAAGAGCCGTTTGACAATTATTTATTTAATTGCGTAAACATTTTATATGAACACACATACATATATGCTAGTAAATTTTACTAGGTATTTGTAGCTAATCAAATATTTTAAGACTGTTAGATATATTATCTCAATAAAATAAATGAGGTTGAATAAGTTGTTATCAAAGCAAAACAAACTTTTAAGTAATTTACTTCAGAAAAGATAGACAAAACATCATTTGCTTAATGAAATTGATTACTTTGTTTACAGTCTTATAAAATGTCGTTACTGTAAGAGGTAGAATATTTACTAAAAAATCAATATATCAGAATATATTACGATTCAATAAAAAGCGATAGAATCCGCAAAACAGTTATATTTTTAAATTTAGTTTCCATGACATAAATTATTTTCATTTCCATGATATAAAATAAGAACAATTCTTGCCGTAAAACTAAACTAAACCGTCTTCTAAAGATGGCGATTTAACTATCTATTTGTATATAGTTTTTCTTCTTTTTAAGTCTCTCTCAATTTACTTGAGGACCGAATAAAGACCTTTTGACCTTAGGGTTCTGCTTGCTCTTTTTCACGTTTTAGTCAGTTCGATTCCCAGCTGTAAGCAAGGAGTGACTGTTCAAAATCTTCTGAAATATTTTTTGCCATGAAGACATCTTCAGGCATCTTAATCAGCATTACAGCTCACCACAAGACCGATAGTAAAATACTCGAATCTATTGTCCGAATCTATTGTCCAATTCTGAAATTTGAACGCCCACCCAAAAAACTGAATACAAAACCACATGGTATAAAGAGATTTTACTTACTTTTACCGCTTCTAACGTCCTATTAATTTACTTTATTTGGTTTAAGCTGGAACAAGATGGTTATGTCGTGTTGGAAGACTTCCTTCGGCCAGCGGAATGCGATGAGCTGGTACAAGTGGCTCTCGAATTTACAAAACAAGTAGCAGATACTAATCCGAAGCCCATTTTCTCAAGCGTTGATCCCGATCAAATAGTAAGTATTTTAATATAGATTAGTAAGCCTATCACTTAGAGATATTATGTATATTATTTACATGCTAGACTTCGTAATGAGGATGTCCACAGTAGCAACAGAATATCTGACATGGCCCAACGGGTCAGTAACCTGTAGGAGAGGAAACAATGGGCCAACCGTATAACTCGAAGAACTGACAGGCGATGGGGAAGAAAGGTTTTTGAGTATTAGTCTCGTATCAGTAAGCGAAGTTTAGGACGGCCCTCCACTAGATTAAGTGACTATCCAGTAACAGATGCTGCAAGTCGTTGGCTGGAGGTGGCACAAGAGTGTGTCTTATGGCTTTACTTGGGGTAGGCCTATGTTCAGCCATAGACTTGTGATGAAAAATAGTGATAATTACTTCGGTACAAAATTGATAAAAATAAAATTATTAAATTAGTAATTTGCCGTGAAATATTTTTATTTCATATTTGATTTCATTCAAAGGTTTCACTCCTACCGCGCGTGAACTGCACACGTTTTTTTTTTGAATAAGTAACCTATTTTGTAAAGGCAAATAACATATTTAGACAATATAATCCTGATTTTCTTATCTCGGGTGTATAAATGTTTAATATCTCTTATTACAGCAGCGCAAGGATGCGTATTTCATGGAAAGCAATGACAAAATCAGTTACTTCTTCGAATCCGACGCTGTCGGCCCCAACGGCGAGTTAAAAGTTGACCCTAGCATTTCATTAAACAAGGTAAATAAATGAAATCTTAATAAACCGTAAATAGTTCCCTACTTAAGTAACAGCCGCACGTAAGCAGCAGGTCCTAGGACCACGGAGGTCATGGCCTGGGGTGTCGGCACAAGCCACCCCTCCCCCTTCACCACTAACGGCTTCACACTTATTGCTTTATGACTTGGCCGTTGAGCTACCATCCATTCGTGTTACTCCGGATTTATCCTAGTTCGGAGGGCGTCTGAAACCGTCTGAGGAGGCTTGAAAAAGAGTGATAAATTTTCTGTTCGGAAACTCATGAATACTGTTAATAATTTAAAAAAAGTACTTGATCGCATTAACATGTAGATCTTCCTTTTATTTGTTCATTTTTAGAGTCGCGGAGGATAGGGCATGTGGCGCATCGCCATGCCAACACTCCTTCTTACGCGACTCCACCTCAACTGCAATGATAAGAGCATAGGGCACTCCTCTCGCTGCAGCCCACCAACACACATCCTAAGTAGGCTCGTGAAGCCGACTCGGAGTGTTCTCCTCGGGCTGGACCTACACCTCGGGATAACCATGAGGCTACCTCTTAGTTTACCGCGGGTGATCAAACCACGGCTTATACCCCCCCCCCCCTGCCACGACAAGGCGGGAAAACATTCGGGGGGCCTACGCCACACGGTGTTCATCTCTTCAACTCTTGCCGGGGCTACGAAACACTTCCAAACACTACCACAGCACTAACGGAGGTATCTTATACAAGGAGTGGACCTCAATGAAGGTCGAACTGGCCCAACTTTCCTCCGGTGTCCGGTGCTCCAACTCTTTTCCTCTCCCCTTCCCACAGTTTAATAGATATATATATATATAGAGATAAAAACTGAGGCCTAAAACTGAGGCTCTGAAATTGTATCCAATCAAAGCCTTTAATTAAGGCTGTGAGGTTTTCCTTATTACTGCCACGAATCTCGTATCTCTCGTATTCTCGTTGCAATCCCAGTGGTGGCACTCGTTTGCTCTCCTTTGGCTTTATGGCACAGGTACTTCCCAACACACACGGAGTCGGAGTTTCGAGTGCCAAATACCTGGACGCAAGAAACTCGGCTTTCAAATTCCAAGGGGGCGGAGAAAACATGACAATACATTTGCCACCTCATGGGAGATGGTACGTTATCCCCGCATGACTACGTAGACTATCGCCGTCTGAAACTTTCTCGAAATGGCAAGTGAGCCATTGGAGTTTCCAACTTATGCCATTCAATAGATAGAACATATTATATTTTAATCAAAATCGAATAAACAAGTGTAACATCTTTGTCCCCAGAAGTGCTCAATGCAATATTGCATGTGCTAGAAGGCAATTTTGCTCGCGTATATTATAACCCTAAGCAATACTTAATATACGAAACTGCGTCCGAGATTGCAAACAATTCCAGTCATGATAAATTTTTCAAACATAATTTTATAAATTTCACTTAATTTAGAATTCAAATATAATGTAGGTACTCCTGTACTGTTAATATTTTTAGACCCATCTGCTGAAATATATCTCCGTCCTGAAAATTTAGCATTAATTTTGTGTTTAAGATAAATTGCGTTATCTTAAACACGAATTTAATGTTAAATACTATTCATACACACATTTTTTCGTTTTTATTTTACGAACCCACGAGTTCTACAAATATACTGTAATAAATTAGAAGAGAATACATATACTATCCTTAAAGTATTTATAACCATATTACTTATATTATACTATTATGTTTTACTTAAGCATTTATTTAGGTCGTTATATATTAAAGACAAAAGCGGTTTTTGTTTTATATTCCAGCACTGAGCGCTTAACAGAATGTAGAGATCTTTTAATTTTTAATAATATATTCGTTACGTAATTTCAACACGCCATAGATTTCAAACCAAACTTATACTTTCTTCGTACTTAAAACGGAGGCTTTAAAAAAACACAAATAATTCAAAGGACCATGTTTTGTGTCTTATTTGATTTAAACAAATGTGTTTTAGCACCAGATTCATATAAAATCTGTCATGAACCAACCTGCTACGAATTAAATTTATATAGAGACTTCAGTGATGTTTTTGTGAACCTGCAACCCCATGGGACTAACAATGGATTTCATAATGATTCCTTATGTTTACGCGAACACTACATATAGAAATACTATGGAACACGTACGAACGCGTAGAATTTTCAACAGGTATGCCTATACGTCATATACAGATTAACTAATGGATTCTACCGAATGCGTGCAGGACTGCAGGGGCGCCCCTGTCATTTGATTTGATAGGTAGACTAGACTACAAATCCCCGCTTCCGGCTTAGTTTTGTCATCACCTGAAATGTAGGCAGCGCTCTGTCTATGTTTGTTTGTTGGTCTGAGATTAAAAGCAATATTTGCATATTTACTAGAGCGCGAATGCAACAGTTTTAACATTCATGTATATTAGTAGCCTTTGCTGTAGGTAGTTAAATCACTATAGTTTATAGAACCGAACATTTTATAGTTGAGCATCATAAAAAATGTAAACATTAATTATATGATATTTTGTTTGTATGGTCTTTTTCATTATAATATTTTTTTTAAATTTTTGTTAAAATTTATAGTGCGGCAAACCTTATGAACCGAGGCAACAATAATAAAATATGCCAGTGAAAATTTAGGTTATTGTGGATAACCGGAAATCACTTTTATTTGTTCTTCGGGCTTTTTACCCCAAGTACAGTTCAACTCATACACTTTAATTATATTTTTTAATAACCACAACCCTTTACAAAAATCATATTGATTATTGCCGTTCCTCTTACCGTCACTTTGCTTATTATTGTCTTTTTAAGAATTTCGAAAGAATTTAAGAATGTATATATTCTGCTTGTCCAGGAAATTACCACCGCTCCCGTCATTATTGAGTAGACGTAATTTAATATCCTAGAAAAATTCGTATCTTTTAATGTACATTTGAAATCGTTTTCTAAATATCTTTGCTACAACAGATGTGTTAGCGAAAAACGTGCTTTTTTTGGGAGCATTCCAAAAACATTACTTTTGTTTGTTTGGCATCAACTTCATTTTAATAGTTTTATGCCAAAATTCCACGATTCCATTACTATCATGCGCCAGTTTTTATCATATTCCTATAAATTACTGTACGTAGCCGGGGGAGAAAATCGGAAGAAAAATAATATTTAGAATTCCAATTATCCATCCCGTCTGGGATGGATGGACGCCCACGCGTTTCCGATTATCCAAACTAGGGTGGATTTTCCTGGGTGTATTAACGGAATATCCCGCCGAATGATGTTAACTACAAACTTTGCCACATTGCAATTAATTAAGCAAACTACTGAACAAATAACTCATTTAATATACTGTTGTTGATATTATTTCATGACTGCCTCGTTGGTCTAGTGGTTGTAGTAGTGCGACTGCTGATCATGAGGTCCTGGGTTCGAATACCGGGACGTGCCAAATAAAATAATTATTGAGTGTTTCCGTCAAGAAATTCTCAGTAGTTGCCCGGAGTCAGGAAGTTGGCGGTGTCTCACCCCCGTGCCTCGGAAAGCACGTAAAGCCGTTGGTGCTGCGCCTGATCTCTCTCCGGTCGTGTCGGTTTACCGTCCCATCGGATTATGAGAGTGCTGGGAATAGAGAGTGCACCTGTGCTTGCGCGTACACTTGGGCACTATAATCCTGTCCTGCGCCGATGGCTAGTCTCCGTTGAGGCAGGCGGCCGTGGCTGATATTCGGTTTGGAGGACATTATTATTTCATATATCACCTTAAAATTTTGCAATGTCATTGGTAATTCAATTTAATCTGTTGTGCAGGTTGGCCATGCACTGCACCTCTTGCATCCCATCTTCAGATGCTACACGTATAGCAACCGGGTGAAACGAGTCTGTCAGGAACTGGGCTTTAACGAACCCTCTGTTGTACAAAGCATGTACATTTATAAGAATCCAGGAGTAGGAAGTGAAGGTAATTTTTTTTTATTTATTAAATTTGGTACGTTAAAAGTAGTGGTGGAATATTAACCTACATTTACAAATATAGCCTTAAATTTATATTTATTCTATTATATATTCCTATGATAAATGTACTACTGCTAACAAAACAATCGGAGAATCGCGACTGAGTAGGACTCACGTCCTGGGGATTCCGTATAAACTTGAATAGCTAATGATGATGAAGAGGAATATTATCAAGTTTAGACTAAAATAACTCCTCGATTAATAAATACTACAAATAATTCACCTTCCTTTAGAGGTTAATTTCTAACTGAATCGTATAGTTTTATTACAAAAGTATATTTATGTATTTTAGAAATTTATAAATTTTCAATAATTATCTAATCTAGTTGCAAACTTTGTGAAGATCCCTTATCAGTGATAATGTGTATATATTAATTGAATAGAAAAATCAATTTCTGTTAACTTAACTCGGAAAATACAACTGAATTAATAACCGTTTTTTGGGTCTTACTTATTTGACATATGGTCAAAGTATCATTTACACACTACTAGAAAAGTATTTGTATTTCCAGTCATTGCACACCAGGACTCTACATATTTGTACACGGAGCCACTACCACCTGTTGGCTTTTGGATAGCGCTTCAAGACGCATCTATACACAACGGTTGCCTCTGGATTGTCCGCGGCTCACACAAGTCAGGCGTGCACCGACGTCTTATAAGAAACCCAGATAAGAACTCCAAACAGGCTCTGATCTATGATAAACCTGCGCCAGTTTACCCAGAATCAAGTTTTACGCCTGTACCCGTCCGAAAAGGTAACTTTGTCATTTTATTAAACTAACAATAAACGAATGCTCGACTGCAATCCTACCTAAGTAAGCGGTGATGTAGCCATAAGTGTTGAATAGCATTAACTTAACATGACAAAATTCCATTCACCCTTACCTTGAAGATACACACACTTCTTTCACACAAATTTCTTTCACTGCACACATTTCGAAAAGACGATGAAGCCGGTTTGGTTCAAATGCAAGGAACGTCGAATATCAACAACGCGATAAAAACAAAACCAGCTAGTTTTCCGAAAGTGGAAGGGATATAGAGGAATTAAATCTTAAAATCCTAAAAATTTTTCCTACTTTCAAAGGTGCAAGCGATATTAAAGAATGTGTTAGCAAAAAAGAAGCTTTCACTAGTCTTGAACTTTAATATAAATGACTGTTGTACAACATTTAACACAATAGAGAATTTTTGCACATTTTCACTTTGCATAGATCTTTTATTCATGCGCTTTCGAGGTCACCATTCTTCGCTTTTCATATTAGATAAGTGGTGAAATTAAAAATTTTGTACAACCGAATTCAATATAAATAAAATGAGAACGTCTTATTAATGTAGTCGAAGTCCATTGAATAAACCTTTTTGAAATCGGTTAAAAAAGACGTATTTGAACCGACTTTTAAAACTTTATTAATAAAGGCGCACTTTTTGCTGTTTAGTTTTAGTATATATATATATATATATATATATATACATATATATATATATATATATATATATATATATATATATATATATATATATATCTGTACATATAAATAAAATTTAGGTGGTGTTTCTAATATTGAAATTACTGCCTTATATTAAGCTGAGGGAGTTATTAGCTTATTATTAATTAAAATTGAATAACATTTTTTTAACTCTGTCTGTTTGATCGGACTAAGAATCGTAATAGCCAAAACGATTGTAATGCGACTTCACGAACAGATACAGTGAAATAGCCGAAGCGATCTAGTCTGGGCTATATTTATGAAAAAAAAAACTAAAAATTGATACTTGGAATAAAATAGTATTTCATTATCATAAATCTAAATAACGCTAATATATAATAATATAGGTAATATAATAAATAACAGACCCTGCCCAGGTGATCACGGGCCTGGGTGGGTCACTAGCATTTAATAAAGTAGGTAATAATTTTAGAAGAACTTCTTTGGATTTATTATTATAGTTATATTTATTTGTTAAAACAAAGAAATTAATATGTTTTCTTCGTCCTCAGGTACTTGCATTTTGCTTCATGGGAACGTAGTCCACAAAAGCGCTCATAACCAGTCGGACACTAGCCGCCACGCTTACACCTTCCACGTAATTGAAAAACAAAACAACGTCTACTCCGCTGATAATTGGCTACAAGAAGGGCCGAACGCTCCTTTCTTAAATGTTTACACAACTCCGCAAATTGTATAACTTCATTCTATAACATAATAATAAATATAATCATAAAAAGGGTGACTGGAATGCTATTTGCATTGTATGCATGTATAATATGAAGTAAATCTTATAATTTACGTATCTGAAAGTGGTAATTAAAAAATAACACATTCATTTTGTATTCCAGTCATAAATAAATCACACAATTATAATATGAACATCGTTCTCAGCCGTTATTTCTTTTTTCAAAAACAAACATCTAGCGATAACGGTGAAATGAATGACTTTGTTTAATTATTATTTCTATTTTTGTAGCATTTTTATTTTTATCGTTATAGAAAGAGTTTCTTTATTTAGCAATAAGTAAAAACCGATTTACGTTAAGTAAGCCCCAGATTTAGGTACTGTTGGATGCATAAAGCAACACGGGTCGGGATGGACGAACAGAAGTAGCAATAAGCAAGCGTTCCCCTGTGCCAAAGTATAGGTAAGTCCAAATATGACATAGCGGTCCTATGCGTACATTAAAAATAGTTTCTACCGCACTGCTCACTAGACTAAATTTAGTTGCGTGACCGAATCGACGTCCTACAAAAATACCAAATTGTTCAGCTTATTTTTGCAAAAAGAGATCTGGCACATCAAATTAAACAAAAAGATGGCATTACCTTTTGTATGTAAGTAAATCTTAATGACATTAACACTATTTATATCTTTAACTTTAACTATTAATTACATACAGTCAAGTATTCAAGTAATAACTAATGTAAACAACAATGATGACGTCGAAAGCTCAACTAGCTTGTAGTAAGTGATTAAATAAAATTTTAACCTGGTACAGTATTTAATTTATAAAAATTAACAGTTCATCTCTAAAGTTAGTAGTAGGCAAAAACTATGAAGAAAATTATAAATTTTGTGTTTTCAGTTATCTGGTTCTAATTTATTCTGGTATTAATCTAGGTAAAACTAAATTATTACCATGTCATAAAGAACTCTTAAAAATCGAATATTGTAGGTACCGATTTTTTAGTTAGAATGCTTAATCCAAGAAATGTGACAGCTGTCAAAAGGTATTTTCTAGATAGAGGTCAAACATAAATTAATGTTTATGTCCTTCCTGATTATGATTTTTGTTTATTGCGCACCATGACTTTGGTTTCCTTATTTTTTATGTCTATTTACTCTTATACCACCATAATGTGATATATCGCAATCGTAATGTGTAATGCGTACTGCAAAATGTATTGTGATAATTCCTTTAATTAAATATTTCAATACAAAATGTTTTATTTTTAAAAGACCATACATATAATTTATGACTAACTTTATTACATAAGGGTCTCCCCTTAAGGAATTAGGGAGTTATCGTTAAAATACTTCAATTCGATAGAGTAATACCCAATTCCGTTAGTGGTAGAGGTGAGTATGTATTCCCCAGTAAAGACAACTGCCTCCCCCACCCCGGAATGAGTCAAAGAACATTCTTCTTAATCCCCATGATGAGATCAAAACCCAGAATAATAGTTTACGACCGATTTGCTCTATTCCGATAGTGGTTTAAGCTTTAAGAAGGTAGGCTTAAGGTTTAAGAAAATTTAAACAATTGCTAATAGATCTTTAGTGTTTTAGTTAGTTTGTTGGCTGAGCAGCGGTCACAAGGGATTGTTCATCACACTGGTCGCACTTGTTAGATCTGCATAGTTGTAGGACAAATAACAATATCAGATGTAATCGCTGTGCAGTAACGGCGTAAAATTGTCCACTGCTTTTTAAGTCCTCCCGTGGGTGCCGTTAGAAACGACAGTTAACAACACAAAAAAACCGCGTTTACCAAGGGGGTGGAGAGTTATTCGGCAATATATGAGGGAGGCCTAGGTTACTAGTGGACTTTCAAAGGCCATATTGATGATTTTTTTATAGAATAAGGGTGACAAACGAGCACATAGCCCACCTGATGGTGAGTAAATGCTGTAGCCCGTAGACATCTACATTTATCTATATTATATATGCGTTGTCACCCCCAAGGACTAAGATAAAATGCCTCGTTTCCAATAAAATAGGGTCTCCGGATCTTGACACTCACCATACGAAAAACAGCAGTATTAAGCTGCTATGTTACGCTGGTATTCTGTGAGAGCGTTGTCCTTCCACGGTAGAGCCGACCCGTTCGTGCTACAACCTATAATATAACTGCAGCGAGGCTCCGCCACGTATAAAACAATACAATGGCTTCTTTTCAATTTCCTGGGCCTCGCTATGGTCAGTCATTAAAAATCTATCAACGGCAAGCTACGTATACTTTTTTATAGAATAAGGTAAGGGAGACAAACGAGCTCATATTCCATCTGATGCTAAGTGGATATTATGGTCCATTGATATTTATATCTATCATCGATTATGAAGCGAAATGCAAATCGCTGTTACCCCCCTGAGGGTTATATTTGTGCAATAACAGTTTCGTTCCACCCTGAGTGAAATAAGTATTTAACTATTCATATTAAAATCTGTAAATTAGAAAGTAAGTATCTTTACTTTATTTGTAACTTAGTCTATCTTATTCGTTCCAATGCTCGGCGCGGGCCTGCAAATGAGAGCATTTCTGGGAGGATTTTAGGGTGAGGAAATGCCAACCACGCTGCCCCAATGCAGCAATTTCCATTTCCATTCAAATTCAATTACCATTTATCCAAAAATTAGTGATAAATCTTTTATAACTGGCAGTACCTATTGTAATATAAATGATGATTAAACTTTACTTGTCCCTACTCCCTACAACATTTAATGTAGTGAAAAGTACAAGTACACACATTAAGCATGTGTATGTGCATATTTGTGTATGTGTGTATGTACATATATTGAATTAAACTCCCTAATTTCACAGAAAACTCGTTAGATTTAGCGACAAAGTCGCTAAAGTGGCGACACTGGTGCCTATGGAATAAACAATTAGTATTGAAGAACAGCCAAACCTCAACTTCGTAATAGGTAAAATTGAAACAAATATTTTTGTAATTAGTAAGTAAGTACTATATAAAGTATATCGAAAAGAGTATTCGAAGGAAAATTAATATACTCGTAAAAATTAGTAGCTGTCCCGTACTTTTAAAAGTACATTAACAATGTCGAAGACTTCTTTAGATATTTTAAACATGGTCGGATTAAAATATTATGCCGTTTAAGGACGAGTTTACATAATTGATAGGTATAGAATCAAACAATTACATTGACACGGATCACACGCACACAAGTGTACACACGGTTGGCTGCGGAAATCGTAGTAAAATAAAGTTATTTTCATAATTTGAAAGATTGAATTTGTTTTTGATTTCTTATACCTCAAAAATATACTTAGACATAGACTAATTAAACTTAGATACGAAATACAAATACCTACTCCCGAGACTGCTTGGCACTGGAAGCCCTCTAATGGCGGTGAGATGTTAGCTATGGACTTTGGGCTGGTTTTGTTAGTTATGATAAGAACTTATCTCCAGACTTGATGGAGTGACCTAAAAGTGTAGTTCGGTGACTACTAGGGAACTCCTGGACGAGTCAGATCTAAGTGTGCCGGTGCCGGGTTTGGGCTCGTTGTATTAGTTGTGATGAGACCTTACCTCCGGTTCTGATGGAGTGACCTAAAGATGTACGAGTAACTCGGTGATTTCTACCGGAAATCTAAAATATCTAAATCTATCTATTCTACCAGCAGAAGTAGGTGTGTCGAGTTTGGGTTCGTTTTGTTAGTTATGATATAACCTTACCTCCGAACTTGATGGAATGACCTGAAGGTGTACTTTGGTAGCCTCTATTGGAATTAGTCACCGAGTAGAATTAGGTATGCCGAGTTTGGGTTTGTTTTGTTAGTTATGATGAGGCTTTACCTCCGGACTTGATGGAGTGATCTGAAATTGTACTTTAGTGACTACTACGGGAACTCCTGGACGAGTAAGAACTAAGTGTGCCGAGCTTGGACTCGTTTTGTTACGTATGATGAGTCCTTATCTTCGGACTAGATGGAGTCCAAGTAATACTAATTCGAATAAAAAAAAACCATCAAAACCGGTAGTAGGTAGTTTCGCGCGTTTCCCATCCGTATGGTTCCCTTTTCGTAATCTATGATTTTATATAGAAATGGCAGCCACGTTGCAGCGGCAGTAACCAGTAAAAAAACAACAAATAGAATTAACCATATAGAAAAAAACATTCATTAAAAATTCATAAATTCAGGCCATCTAGCGTCTATTTTGCGTTTCCAAATGCAAATGCGTTTTCATCCTTGAGGACTAAAATGGAATGTCTCTTTTCCAGTAATAAGGGTCTTCGGTTCTCTACACTCACCATACGAAACACTGCAGCATTACGCTACTATTTCACGCTGGTATTCTGTGAGAGCGTGATCCTTCCCCGGTTGATCCGACCCATTCGTGCTACAACTACTCCACTACTGCGACGTCATGTGGACTTAAGATAGTCGTCGTTTAATTCTTCGGTTTCACGACAAAATCTAAGTTTTTCAGATAAAATATATACTCCTAGATCACTCCTAACATTGGTCCGTTTGTTTGTAAAGTTTAATTACAATCGGCTTAGCTATTCCGAAAATTAGGCCGGACAGACAGACAGGCATGCAAAATTATTGGAAATGGTTACTCATCTTAGTAGTTCCCCTTTGTGACTGTCAAATAACCCAGTGAGTTCAATAAAGATCGGTTATTTAGTTTTTTGTTACACTACAGAGAGGCTCTTCAATTTTATTTATATACCTATGTATAGTTACAGCTAAATAAACTCTAAAGCATTGATGTAGGTTTTATACGTGGTAGAGCCACGCTGCAGTTATATTATGGTTGTAGCACGAATGGGTCGGCTCAGCCGGGGAAGACCACGCTCTCACAGAATACCAGCGTAAAATAGCAGCTTAATACTGATGTGTTTCGTATGGTGAGTGTAGAGATCCGGAGACCCTTGTTAACTGGAAATGATGTCCTCACGAGTGACAATGCATCTGCATTTTTAATTCTTAATCGAGAATAGGTTTAGATGTATATGGGCCACAGTAACCACTTACCATCAGATGGACTGTGTGCACGTTCGTCACCCGTATCCTATAAAAAATAAATTTATATATTATGTAGTTCCAGAAAAATTAATTCTAAAGCATTGATGTAGGTATCTCTTAAAATCAGTGTATTCACAACACATCTTAATTTGTTCAAAAAATAATTCAGAGTTAACTTGCCATACATTCTTAAACCGTGGGACAATGACCCTAATGTTTTTGGGATACGTTATTTGTACCAGGAACATATTATGATAAAAATGTTATTCGAAGCTTCGTCACCGATAAGCTTACAAAAAATAATGAAGCGCAGTGCAAGTACAGTATATCAACTACATTGTGTATGTATGTATACGTACAATATACATTTTTGCAAGAGAACTTCAGAGACTAGACGCTCACTTTAAATATCCCATCCCCACAGCACCAAATTAATTTTCCCAACCGCAGGGAAAAATTTTATCTCGCAGTAAGAAGTGAATGAAAATATCTTAAGGAAACTTGCATGTCTAAAAAATTAAATATATATCATCTGGTTGGCTGATTTCACGGATGAACGCGGATCGGCATTAGAGCTAGCCGACTGCACCCTATACTGAAAATCCCTCTTGGAGCTGAGAGGTATTTTATCGTTACTCTATTATAACTATGTGCTGTACCGTATGTGCTATCGTTACTCCATTATATCTTCTAAAAGTCTCAATATTGATCTCGACCTATAGCATTACAACATAGCATAGAAAAGTATTATGATAATGATGCAAATATATTTAGAAAAATCGTTAGAGTTATATACCTACACACGTCGAAAAAATCAACGAATTCGACAGCCCTGTTGGTCTAGTGGTTAGTGACCCTGACTGCTATGCCAGATGTCGTGGGTTCGATTCCCACCCATGCCAAATATTTGTGTGATGAGCACGATCATTTGTTCTGTGTCTGGGTGTAATTTATCTATAATATTTATGTATTTAGAAATATATAAGTATGTTTATCAGTTGTCTAGTACCCATAACACAAGGTCTGCTTAGCTTGGGACTAGATGGCGTTGTGTGATGGTTTAAAAAAATAAAACAAAAACGAATGAGTTGATTCTATAAAACGTTTTCTTATTTTTTGTGAACATAAGGCAACGAAACTAATTGTCTACAGTGATCAGAGCTCAATTTTTGAATTATACGTTTAGAGAAAGGCTTTAAATTTGTAAAAATGTTATCTATACATGTTGAACTAGAATCTGCAATACGCGTTGGCTCCAAAAATAAATTAATAGGACCAAATTGATTTAAGCAATGATCAAAATTTAATATTGGTGGAGAAAGCTTCTAGGAGATTGATATTAAAGTCTCTACATACTACAACAGATTTATTCTGTTAATTGAGCTTAACAAAAACTTCCTTCATAATTTTTTTCGTATATAGAACATGGAGGTCTGTAAACGCTCAGAACAATGAAGTGCTCAAACTCAACACATGCCATTTGAATGTAAGAAGTTGTCTTTAATAAATTGTTACGAACCAACTTTTTAAAAGGATACTTATTTGGGTGCTTTTTGATATATTATTATGGTATTGATGCTTGTTTATTCTTCTGTGGTGTATAATCTTATAATAAATAATGTATTTGATAATTCAAAGTGGTTTTTCCCTTCATTCGCATTTTTACACTTGTTAATTTCAGACTCAGTACATTTTCAACTTTTTTTCTTAAAAGTGATTAACATGATTAGGTTAGATAGAGTTATATCAAATTGAGGACCAGACAATGTGATAAATAATGAAGCTTAAATCAGCATTAACTACATGGCCCGATTTCACTTGTTATTAGTCATATTGCCCTAGCGTTACAAACAGTGTCCTGGTTAATTACATGGACCATAACATAAACACCACGTTACGTGTTAATGCAGTTGCACTGCACTTGTACGAAATAGTATGTCTCGCGGTGACTTGACGGTGATCGTGACGATGACGTGACTCATGGTGTGCATGAACCGTTAAGGGCGAATTTCTTGTTGAAGTGAATTGTAACATCTTTTTTTACATGTGGAAACGTCTACACATACACGCCCCGCGGGGGCATGGATGGGTTAATACGGAATCGTACCAACTAAAATCCCTTGACACCTTGGCAGGGCCAAGGGAACGTGGCCCCACAATCACCAGCCGCGGAACGACTTCTCCTCACCATTCTCCTTCTCGAGCTAGGCGCACCAGGAATACAAGGCGCCTTCCTCCACGGCGCACTTAATACCACCTGCCACTTGCAACACCCCTCACCTCACCCACTCCTCCATTCCGAGTCGATACGCAGAGGGTATGTGGCCAGAGAAAACGAGCGCTCGGAAGCACCCACTTTCCGGATCCCAGCGGTGGATCTGGTATCTGGCTTTCGAAGTTTAGGCTTGGTGGGTACAACGGTGCCACGCAATACCATCACTCCCCCACGGCCCTGTCATCACCGCGTCAGCGGTGTTGCTCCCTCAGAGTCGCGACGGATAAGACGAGTGGTGCACCGTCATACCAACAGACCTCTTCCCCCGCGACTCCACCTCAGCTACAGCGGTAGGTTAGACATCCCTCCAGCCGCAGCCCATCAATATACATCCTCCCAGCCAGGCCAGCCGAGTGGCTTTTTTATCGCGGGTGACCAAGCCACGGGTACTAAGACACCGCCACGACAATACGGCAACCCGTTAGGGCGAGGGGGAACTATTGTAAGACCTAGGGTGCTTCGCATATAATATTCAGCGTATGACACATGTATTTTTTTAAGATCCATGTTGCATTTTAAATACCGATTTAACACGCACATATTCAAACCACTGTCAAAATCTACTTTATTTACGGTATCTCGAAAAATACCGCAAAAATCGAATGCAAATTTTATATCTAGTATTTTTATTTCTTACCTATTCAATTTTAGAATTTTATATCTCAAAAGGAAATGGAATCCAAATAGGATTTCATCGTAGTCCGTCCGTTCTTAAGCTCGTTTGTCGACACTTTCTCTCAGCAACGGTTAGGTTATTAAGTTAAAATTAATATTTCTTTTATCAAATACTAAGTTTATGGTCCCTAGGAGTTGTAAAAATTCAGGTTTCTAAGTCAACAGAATAAAAACTACAATCATTTATGTCACGCATTTTGATACTTACAAACTCGTCTAAACCTATAGGGTATTTTTTTTTCATTTCTTTTGAATCAGAAAATTAGGGAAGAAGCAAGATCTTGGAACACAGGTGAGCGAAAAAAAACCGATATTATATTTATCAACAGATGTTTATTAAGTATTTATTATATACTCATATCCAATAATATATTTTGCGGTTACAAAATTATTGCTGTTGAAGCATCGATGTATGGAAAAAATCTCCACTCCACGTTTTGTTTAGGTCAATGTTTGGCGCTTACCATACATATCATTTCCGCGATGGATGAACTATCTGCATACATAAATACCATTAAGTTTATATGGAACCCTTAGGGAGCGAATGTTTCTATCACTTTAACTTCTACTGTAAGTTTACTAAAATAGATGTTGTGAAGGCATAGACGGCTCCGTGGCGTAATAGCTTAGGAATGAGTTGCAGCGCAAGGCCCGCACGGAACAAGTATTTGTATGGTCTACAAACAGTTGTTCTGGGTCTGGATGTTTGTCCTTTTGCCTCTTATGTATGTTAACTTTATCAAGTAAATTACCTACTTGAGACACAAAATTTCTATTTCCTAAATAACACCTATCGATAAATAAGCTTATTAAAGTAATTTAAATGAATGTACTCCTATTTTGCTAACGGCTTTCGATTGTACAAATATACAAGTGCTCCGTTTACTATTAAATATGTGATTTCTGTTAAATCAGTCTTCAATATTTATATCACAAAAATATCAAACATTATCTTTCATTATATTGTTAGAATTCGCCAATTTTCTAGTTCTATCGTTGAAATCTCAAAGCTTAAATATGCAGAATGACAAATATTGCACTCCATTACAGAACAGTACAAATCTACAGCCAAACGATAAAAAGAAGTACCTAAAATCTTAGATGCGCAAAGTGACATTACCAATGGATAGCAAGGCTCCCTCCCTTCTATGGGAGAAATCGATGTCTGGGCGTGGACTTATTTTTAGACTGATAGAAACAGAACATACTTTGTTTGAATAATAATATCTAATAGGTCACCCTTAACTAGCGTATTAGTACGATATATTAGTTCATTGTAAATGGGAATACAAAGAACGCACTCAAATCTAGAGGTCGTAGTTTAAAACGTTGTTACAGATATGGCATGATATGGCGGACGTTCACACTTTAGGAGGAAATGCGGTATCAATATACAGTCGTGGTCCGCACATCCGAGCGACAATGCGTGTCACCACCGGGACCCTCTTGCTGCTAACCGTCACTTGCCTCCTCTGTAAGTTTTCTTGCGCAATACTTCGCACAGCACTAATAGTAACAAAATATTCATAGCGAATTGTCGGAATGCGTTGGATTTTTAGTGCCATTTGTGCAAGATTGTATTTTGTATAATATCTTTAACTTACTTTTTAATAATAGCGTTCCCTGTATTTAGGGTTTTCTTTGGGCTGTAACTTATAAACATCATATTCAAAACATGTTTCATTAAACTAAAAAGTCGTGCATTAAGTGATTTGATAAAAAAAATACGATCTACATACACAATGCTGGCGTGAGCATGTTCTACCTATATGTTGTAAGTAACAAACGAGCGAATATTTAACAGTTCACCTGACTTCATGAATACTAGGCCTGTTTGGATTACCTATATAATTTTTTTATTTTTTTTTATTTCCATAATCATCCTTCATCATCATCATCTGTTCAATACGTAATACTGACTAAGTTTTTCGTCTTTTTAATCAGTTCGTATAATTCCACTACCGGAAACGAACCTCTTCCATCGTACGCTTGAATTGCTAACTCCAAGTTTGGCAGATCGCAGCACCAGACGCCTGGAACCTTAGTCACTTCTTGTTGTAGTACCGCCTTGAACCTTAGTCCCTGCTTCCCGTCTTTGGTCCGCATCATTTATATACGTTTGTCGTATACGAGATAGATAAACCGTTACCTATGTGAAGTTTTTTGACATGTAGCATAGACTATCAATTGGTCTATAGTCGACTCTTACGACAATGGCACCACGGGATGAAATTACGCGATTCTCTTACACCGTCTCCACGCGCCAAGTTCTTACCCTCACGGCCGTCTTTACAACGTACCTATCCTTTTTAAACGGCTTTAAAAAAAGGTTGTGGTTATTAATTTGACTTTTTTTTATAAAATATTTTTTATGATTCTATCACTGATTATTTACCGATATGTACTTCCACAGCGGTCCCGTATAAAAATCCTGTTCCTTATCAATAATGCTTTATGTTGCTATACTCGTGTATATATTTTATTAACCGAATTATTATTGTACAACACACTTCATGAATATTTATGCAATATATCTCGTAAAACATACCATAATGTAAAATGATTGCTATAATTACATAATAATAAGAAAAAGCTTATTAATTACGAGTGGTTACTAAGTGGTACTGTAATTGTTTAAGGTCCACTGAAGTCTCGGTAAACAGTTCACTACAGCGATAGTATATAGCCTTGGCATATATAATGATTAGTTCTGTTTAGTGAAGCGAACTATCTATCTATTAGTGTTTAATGTAATACTAGTACATTGCGAAACAAGGGACATTAGTGGACGATTATTGAACCGTGTAAAGTTAACACACGAGCAAAACGAGTGCACTAACTTTACAAGTTTTAATAATCGGTTACTTAAGTTCCGTATATCGTACATTATTTAATGGTGACTTAAACCTACCTTTTTAATTGAAAATTTGTAGAATGCCTACTAAATTATTATATACGATTTTTGTATATATATATACAGCTTGTACATTTATTTATTTATTTATTCTTTTTTGTACACCACAATACAGAAACATCAAGTACAGTTAAAACTAAATTAAAGTATGCACAATAGGCGGTCTTATCACTCTGAAAGTGATTTCTTCCAGACAACCTTTGCGTAGAGGAATGATGCAAACAAAAGTTAAAATAGAGGGGGGCATACAAAATAATAATAAAAAATATGATAATACATACAAATAAAGATAAGTGAAAATTATATATAAAATATCATATAATAGATTAAATGAAAAGAGTACGAGAAAGGTAAAGTTATTTATCTAACGGCGTTCTAAATAATACGATTTAACAAGACTTTTGAAAGTGTGAAGAGATTTAGCACGACGAATATGGAGAGGTAAAGAGTTCCACAATCGCACAGCAGTTGTGGAGGATTTCTTGAAAAAGGAAGAAGAGTGCAAAGGTGTAGAGAGAGAAAGATTGACGGAGGATCGAAGGAACCAATTATGGGTAAGAGAAAGATACTGGAAACGGGTTTTTAAATAAAGAGGAGTGGAAGGATTAAACAGCACGCTATACAACGCTGAGAGAATGTGAGTATTCCTGCAAAGGCGGATCGGGAGCCATTTGAGCTGTTTGCGAAATTCGGAGATACGATCGTATTTGCGAGGCCCAAATATAAATCTAATGCATAAATCTGTCTCATCTAATAATGTTATCTAATGCATAAGTCTGTTCATTCTTTGAGTGTTATTTAAGTAATTTTAGATAAATGTAATGAATGCATGAATATGCTGCAGGTGCAGCGGTCTTTGTGATAGTGAAATATTATATATTAATATGCCTTTAAAGATGATGAATTAGAATTCAAAGTCGCAACTAGATCATAACCGTAAAATGTCATGCACTTCTCTAGGCTAAAATATGTCAACATCTCTTTAGAATATACCTAACCCAATGGTATAAAAAGTGCAATTTCGTTGTGTGAGTGAATTGGTGCTAAAATCAATGAAATGAAAAAAAAAATAGTGTTACCAAACACTTTTGTTGTTGGTTCCAAAGTGGAAAAATTCGAACTGATTCTCTTAAAGCTTCAGGATCGTACAGGTTTCTCGCATTGTAACTATTGATTACGTATAAGCGTATTGAACCGGGTACTTTGTTTGAAATAATCAAGAACATGTCCTCAATAGGCATTTACGCCTCGTTGTAAATTTTTTCACTGACTTGTAGATTTGGATTTCCTGTTCTAATACGCATATGATGCAAGATGTCGTCACACATATCAACTTTGTATTTAATCCATAAATAAATTGGTTTTAATGGCAAACATGTTGGATGTTCGTATTGGATGAGCTTGTAAATAAATTACAGCATCATTTAGTATTTGATCCCTACGAGTGATTTTAGACCTCGAACAACTAATAGCAATTGCAAATAAAAACACTCACCGTTGGTTGGGTTAACTGATTAAAGTCGACCTATATTGCATTAGCTGAATAATATACATTTGGGTAACCTGGAACTCGTTTTCCCTGTTTCCGTCGTTGAAATTTGTCAGAGGATTAACTCCAAGTATATATTATGGTTTAGTACTATTTTGCTTTAATGGGATAACACAAAATAGTAAGTAAATGAATCGAAAGTCAATTTTAGGGTGTCTGAATACATCGATTTTTCGATTAATCAATCTCAGATCGCCATTCCTTAGGATTGACAGCTAGGAACAGTTTAAAAAGAAAAAGAAAAATTTTGTTTTTAATTTTTTCTTTTTTATATAGAAGGTGGGGCAAACGAGCATGCGGCTCACCATCAGGTGACCGCTGCACCAGTGGAATCGCAGGTGCGTTGCCGGCCTTTTAGAAAAGAGTAGGCTCTTTTTTTGAAGGTCCCTAAGTCGTATCGGTCCGGAAAAGTCACCGGTGGTAAATAATTCCACAGAGAAGTTGTACGAGGAAGAAAACTTCTAGTAAAACGTACAGTGGTGGACCGCCAAGCATCCAGATGGTGAGGATGGTATCGGGAATTTTGACGCTATGTGCGTTTATGAAATTTAACGACTGGAACTAATCCGAACAATTCCTCAGAATACTCTCCATGGTAGATACGATAGAAAATGCGAAGGAATGCAACATCCCTACGCAGCGCCAGTTAATTGAGCCGTACAGAAATAACTTGGTCGTCGACGATTCGAATCGCTTTGCGCTGGATGCAGTCAAGTGGAATGAGCTGTCACTGAGGTGCCCCGGCCCAGAGATGAAAACAGCATTCTATGTGATGCCGAACTTTCGCTTTGTAAAGTTGCAAGCGATGTGCCGTCATGAAATACTGTCTCGCTCTGCTGAGCACGCCAAGTTTTTTAGCTTTTTTCCGTGCAGTGTTTCCATTTTTTCTCTTGTTGAGCATATTCCTCGGAGTTCAACGAATGTTTGAATGAAAATTTAGCCGAATTGGTCCAGTCCTTTTCGAGTTTTACGCTTAGCAACACATTTAGCCATTCGTTTTTATTTATGCAGGGTTATTAGTCAAAGGCTAGCCAAATTTAATAATTAAGTTCAAAATACCAATACTAATACATACTTTTTTCAGGTTTTTTTTTAAAAATCTGAAATGAAATGTAATTTATGGGAAACAACTACAGCATAAGCGCGCCCCGTGTGTGTACGTGTCAATGTACATAACTTTTGCCTACTATTTACTTCCTTAATGACAGGCTCGCTAGTAAGTTTTAAACTACTCGACGCGAATCATGGTTCCGAATTTCCCTTCATACTTTAAACGGGCTTGGGACCTTCTTAGGACGTTACCAATGACTGTTTTTATCATGTGAAATTTAATAAATTGGAATTAAGTAAAAAAAAGTATAGTTACAGCCTATATACATCCCACTGCTGGACACAGGCCTCCTTCATTTCTGAGAGGGTTTTAGGGCAAGGAAGTGTCCGCCGCGCTGCCTCAATGCGTGTTGCCGAACTTCACATGTCTTCGAAATATTTTTTTCTTATTCCTCAGACATGAAGATTTCACGATGTTTTCCTTCACCGCCGAACGCGTGATAAATCAGCACTTAAAACTGCAATTAACAATTTCATTGGTGCCGGCGGGGATCGAATTACTTGCGTTCTGTTATATTTACAACGAGCGTTAACGATCTGAGCTACCACGGCTTGGAATTAAGTATTTACAACTATTAACAATTTAAAAGATTAGTATTTACAACTTAAATGTGCCATCACTTAAATTAACACTAACCATTCACAAAAATATTTTCGAGATGGACCATCGTTATTATGCGCTGTCTTTGCCGAGTTAAAACAACTATTACCTATATCTAAATCTCTAACCAAGCGCGAGCGCCGAACTGGCCGAATGCTTCCGTGCCAAATAAAATAGTAAGAAATAAAAAAGACAATCAAAATAATGCATTTCCACACATTTTGGATATAAAAGACAAAAAGTACAACATGTAAGAGATTTTTCCCTTATTCATCCTTTTTCACCATCCATTTGTATTATCTATTTTGAACCTCCTCTGCAAATTTGGCCGGTTATTGTAAAATATAATTTTATGTTGAAGTAGAGTTAATAGGCTGAGAGAATTAACATTGGACGAGACGCCACACACTAAATCTAAGGACGCAAACAAGACCCAAAAATAGTGCGCAGCTTAAAGACAAAGAGATCGAACTACTATGGAAATCGCTACCAGGCCCTCTCCTCCTGCAGCCAGTAAGATGGCGGGGCAGCCTTTCAACAGAAACTGGCTCACTAATTGGACCCCCAACTATTAACGATCGGTCAGCGATGCAACCGTACTTCGGATCCCGTCATAAAAAGATTTGCCCATACTCACTACGATTGGCTGGCCGGTAGGGCCAACCCGTTCATGCTGCAACTATGTATAGCTAGCATGGCTGAATTGTGGCTCTATTACGTTAAGATGTATTTGACTAGTTTCAACGTAGAGAAAAAAGATCGAAGACAGTGAGGGAGTGGACTTGATAATGTTACAGTAGCACAGTGTGGCTACACCACAGCTGCACTACGGGCTCTAATTAGATTTCCGCACATAAAAAAATACTTGTATGGTCGCATGTTCTTTAGTTTACGTAGTAACGTTATCCGTACTTTAGTATTTAGTTATGAGTATAGTATAAAACTTAGTGTAGAGTGGGCGAAACTTTTTGTTAAAAAAAATTCTATTTAATACAAAAGCAAGCTATTATAGCAGTCGGGACCAACCATCATATTATTATTGTAAACGAGAATACGGAAACATTACGCTCAAATAACGAAGATTTATTTTAGTTGTCAATACTTATTTTTAGTTATAACCACTAAAAACTTTAATGTTGGTGTAATAAGGTGAAAATGTTGCTATTAGGGGCGGGGCTGGCGTAAGGGCACCCACCCTTATTACGTTGTAAATATTATTTTTGTAATCTAATATTTAGAAATAAAGAAAAAATTATCTTTAACAACGACTGTACCTGTATGTCTCAGGTAGGCTTTACATTGTATTACCTGTACTATTTGTATTCTGTGTTTGTACCTAAATTAGCTCTTAAGATAATTCCTCAAATTGGATCAATAACGTAGCTCTACCTTATACGCGTTTGAGCTTATGTATCGTATTATATAAACTGAAACGCCACCTACATGCAGCACAAATATTCCCTATTCATGAAATATAAATTTCCATCTTTAATATGTAATTTTCAAATAAATATTCTATTGTTATTTTTAACATCTGTCCAAATGGTTGGTACTGTTCGGGTATTGGACGAATGTTCAAATATAAGTTATAGTTTATATTAAAACAGTTTATGAAAAAAGTGAAAGATATAAGATTAAAATGTTATGTTAAATACTATCTAATATTATATTGGGTGGATTCCCCTATTATAGCCTTTTAGTGCCAATTTTAACTTTATAAATTTCCTGCTACTTTAATTAGCGCACAATATTACTAAACATTTGTTTTAATCAATAAACTATATCCAAAAAATGTAATGAACATTTATTTAAAAAACGACGCTAAGCAAAAAAGGTGCTTCGGCTCAAATTCCAGCCACCCTGCATAGAATGTCGTCCCTTTGTGTACATCTATTGCAAGCAGAGCATAGCTTTGTGCCTCATGAGTTTTGTACCTATTGTTGGAAAGTTTTAGAGACGAAGTAATAAACTCCCTAACAACTTTTAATTGAATCGTGCATGGCACAAGCATGAAATACGTATTAATGCAGACAACAACCATTATTTTATTTTAACGTTTTACTACTCACCTTACTGTGTTTTAGTTTTAAGCAGGTCAATTTTTCTTTTAAAACTAGACTATTAATTAAAGCAAATTATAAAAAAAGAAATGAAGCACATCGATTTCTTATAATTTAATCGTGCAAGTTTCGGAATCATCATCATCATTACAGCCCTTCACAAGTCCACCAATGAACATCCTCCTCCACAGACTGTCGCAAAACATGGTCCTGATGAGCCACTTTCCTTGGCATGAGTTTTTCATTTATGTTCTAAGTTATAATTTGTATTACTAAATCGGAGTTAATTATACAGAATTAAATATATAGGTTGTTCTTAACACACATCGAATGTCGGATAGATAGGCAAAAACACATCTTTCGCTGAACTTTAAAATCAACCAATTTTAAAACATAGACGAATCGATCGTAACTCCTTTAACTTCAAGTTAAGTTCAAATTAATGGTATTTGTTCCAGTTTATGACTCATGTAAGGGATAAATATAGCTAAATAAATAAATAAAATTTTCCTTTATGACAGCCCCGACTTATATTACATGGCTGAAATTATGTACGTTTTATTAGGTACGTAAAGCCAAATATCAGCCTGACGGCTGACATTTGCACTCCATACATTTCGTATATCTAATTACATCCCAATTAATTTCCACTAAACTAAAGTGACCTAAAACTACATGTAATTTTTATTAAAATATAATCAATATTAAAAAAACTTTAATTTAAAAAAAACTAATGACTTAAATTATCATACAGTCCTACTCCCTGTGGTATCGTGCCAAGAACGCTGGCTACGTTTCCTTGCCTAACACTTAACCTTCGAGCGAGAAAAGAACCAGCGCTCTTATCACCAGCAGCAACGACCAGTTGCGGATAGAGTTCCTTTATGAACTTCACCGCATGTGGTCCTCACGGACTGTGTCAACAGAAAATGGCACAAATATGTAGTCATCTCTCAGAGACTCATATTTGCGCCACTTACTTAATTCAGCTGCCTCTGATGCCGTCCCGGCTCCAAACGAGGTACCCCTGGGATGAGAAAGAAATAGTGTGTACGGAAGTAGCATCCTACACTAGGCCTTTACCTCCTAACGTAAAACTATTTCTTATATGAAATAAACGCTCCTTTTAGGGTTCCGTAGTCAACTAGGAACCCTTATAGTTTCGCCATGTCTGTCTCTCCGTCTGTCCGTCCTCGTTTAATCTCTGTATTTCTCTACAGATTGATACACATATTGGCACCAAATTTCTCTGAAATTTGGTACCAATATGTATATCAATCACGCCGAAAAAGTGGTAAAATAAAAATTGGAAAAAAAAGTTTTATTAGGGTAGACCCCATATATGTAAAGTGGGAAGTGATTTTTTTTTAATTTCAACCCTAACGTGTGATATATTGTTGAAAAGGTATTTAGAAATGAATAGGGGTTTACTAAAATCATTTTTTGATAATATCAATAATTTCGGAAATAATCGCTCCAAAAGTAAAAAACAATGTGTCCCCCCCCTCTAACTTTTGAACCATAAGTTGTGACGGACGGGAAACTACGGAACCCTACACTGAGCGTGGCCCGACACGCTCTTGGCCGGTTTTTTTAGAATTTATATTAATCGAAATAAAATTATTGAATACTATATTGCCCAGATTCACTAACCTATATATCTTTCATGGAAAAATGTCTAGTGAATATAATGAATACATAATACAGTGATTACATTGATTATTATATTCTTTAATATTAGTCTTCAGAACCCCTTTTTTTCAGGTATTTGTTAGTATTACAGTACAGGCGTGATTTTCGACAGATTTACTATAGTAACAATAATTAGTAATATTATGTATAGATAATCCGCGCCTAAATATTCGACCTTCCATTACAAATGCTCCCTTGTGGCCTTAGTAGGTGGTCTTAAATAAAAATAATGAAGCAAATTATCATTTTTAGTATTTACACTAAAAATACGCATTTTGAAAAATCTAGGAAAAAAGCCCCTTTTAAATATAATTTTTGACCCAACTTATTATTTACTACTATTAGCTAGGTACATATACTAGCAAAGTTCGAAAAAGTGCAAAAGTAGTACAGTTACATATTGCATCTCACTGGTGGGATTTTGCCATAGTTGCACGGTTGGCCGGTGGGTTGACAACCGCAGGTATTTATTGGGTGCGTTCGGCAGAAAAAAGCGCTAGCAAGCGCTTATAAGCGCTAAAATAGTTTTCGGCCAGGACACGATTGCTACTTCAGTAGCGCTGACACAATCCGCCATTTTGCTTATTTAATTTGTTTGTTTTGAAGTAAAGCTTATAAGTTGTTTTGTGCAATATTAGTTTCAAGTAATATAATGACATGAATAAACATAATATACATGTTATTAAAAATTCATCATTGGTAAATTTTTAATATGAATGCTTTACAAACATATATTTAAATTAGGTTGGGTTCCCCGGTTAAAACTTACATCGTGTCCTGGAGGAAAATAGCTACTTACGATTTGACAGCGTTTACCGCTTACGATCGCCATTTTGCTTACAAGCGCTTGCTAGCGCTTTTTTCTGCCAAACGCACCCATTGTTTCGAGTTGCTATTAGGAGGACGATGATGCCCATCTCCTTGTTAGTTTTCCTCTGCCGCCTTTTACTACACCCACGAAACGAAATGGTGTAGTGGATATTCTTACACCGCTATTTAACGATTAAATATTAATAATAATAGTAATTAAATAATATATTATTTTTAATATAATTTACTAATTAAATTAAACTACAATAAAAAAAAACTAATTGAAACTACAATATAAAATTACTAGTTTTTCGCCCCGCGAAGTTGTAATTTCCAGACCGAGAGCTTATCACATAGTAATTTTCTCATATTTCGGAATGATAACGAATACAGAGTTGAACCTGGGCTTAGGCATTTCTTATTAAACCTATCTTACATTCTTTCTCTTGGTACTCCAATACATTAATCCTCCTTCTTCAATATACCATTTTCTGTTACAACTGTACTCTTGCGAATCTCCTTGTCTCTACATATTCGACGTGCTCAATCCATTTTTTTTTGTTTAGAGTTAATGATTTCTCATATTTACGCGAAAACTACAGATTAAGAAAACTATTTTTTTTACGGATTTTATCGCGTGCTGACAGCACCCGTGGTCACGAGAGGAATTGAGGTGTTTGACGTCCTTATGTCGTAGTTAGCGCGGCTACTTTCAGTTCTTGAATATAATAGCCACATAAAAATAAATTACCACTTTTTTCCCTTAGAGGTGGAGTATCCCAAAATCTTTAAATACGTCACTTAGTTTGTAATCGAAAGTCCTTTAGGGTAGAATTGACAAAAATAGTGAAACACGTGTTTCCATAGGTACATACACCTTCTGGGCCTGCGTAAAGGGTTGTTTTGAAAAATGTTAAAAGCCGTTATTTATTTTATTTAGAGAGTACATTTAATGTCTTGAGTCAATCGCACCGTAAAATAAAAAGTTTAATAGAAACTGTAAAATGCTATGTCCCCTTCTAAGAATATAATTTTCAAAAATTATTTTTAGTGGATGCCGTACGCACTCAAAGGTACTACTCAAATTTCAGATTTCTACGTCTGGCTTTTTGGACCGTGAATCTTACAATATAATACAATATTTTTGATACAAAGTTTTCACCCTCGTGTTAAGGCCGTAAGGCTTCACCCTAATTGGCTGTCGATCGTACGAGTGAACGATGCGATTTCATCACACGATAAAAAAAATCGTGCGATGGTCCAACATGTGTCCTAATATCCCGCGCGATGACCATCGGACAATCATCATCATCATCATTACAGCCCTTCACAAGTCCACTGCTGAACATAGGCCTCCCCCAAGGTATGCTACATAGCACGGTCCTGAGCCACCTGAATCCATCGACTTCCTGCATGTCTTACCAGATCGTCACTCCATCTAGTAGGGGGTCGTCCTACACTTCGCCTGCCGGTACGAGGCTGCCACTCGAGAACCTTTTTTCTCCAACGGTTGTCGGTTCTTCGAGATATATGGCCGGCCCATTGCCACTTCAGCTTACTAATCCGTTGTTCTATGTCATTAACTCTGGTTCTAATGCGGATATTCTCATTTCTAAGTTTGTCACGCAGAGAAACCCCGAGCATAGCCCTCTCCATAGCTCGCTGAGCTACAACGCGCACAATGCCACCGCGTATTCACCGCAACGCAACGGCGCAATTCAACAGTGGCTGTTTACAGAGATGCACAGTTTTTACTGCCGGGCAATATTGCTTTGAAAATTACAAATGGCATTGCAAAATCGCTCGTGCGATGACACGTGACCAACTAGGACACTCAAAAGGGATTTGTATCTTTGATTACACGATAATACGATCAAACCCATCGTACGATTGTTATTCAGCATTTCTTGTGCTCACACGATGACTTTCAAGCTTCAATTACGACACTCTAAAGAAATATGTGTTTATCTCGTCGTGCGACGAATTCGCATCGTTTCCTCGTACGAGCGTTGTCAATTAGGCCGACACCTTAGGGTAGATTTTTGAAATTCAAAATGTGAATGTTATTATTTTTAATTCTAGAGTGCACCAATTTACAAATTAATTAAACACCCTATTTCGTCCCCTTGAGGTTACATTTTTCAAAATCATTTCTTAGTGGATGCTTATGTCATTAAAGGCATCTATGGTTTATAAAAGATAGCTTGATCTCTGCGACAGCTGTCAGTAAAAATCACGTCTATGAAGTCCTGAATTTCTTAGTAGTACCTGTCAAAGTCATATTTTATGGGCATGCACTAATTAGGTCGACATGCCCATAAAGTATGACATTGACAGGTACTGTCTGTCCTACAAAGAAATTCAGGACTTCATAGGTGTGATTTTACTGACAGCTGTCGCAGAGATCAAGCTATCTTTTATGAACTATACCGCTTGACGTGGTAGTCTGAAATTTGTCAGACTACCACGTCAAGCGGTTTGGTCTGCGTGTTGATAAATGAGCCAGTCACTCAGAACATACTCTTTTATACTGTAATCGATATCAATGAAATTGTTAATTGCAGTTTTTTATTAGTTTAAGCAATTAGAATAGAATATTCGAGGAAATTTGAAGTCCATTAACACTCATCGTTTTCGAACGTTCTCAGTGAAGATAGGAGCCCTGTGCTCAGTAGTAGGACGTATGCAAGCCGTAACTTTTTTTATAGAATAAAGGTGACAAACGAGCACACATTCCACCTGATGGTAAATGGATACTGTGACCCATGGACAATTATATCTATCCTCGATTAAGAATCAAAATGCAGATGCGATGCGAAACTAAGATGGATGCCTCGCTTCAAGTGCAAACGGTCTCCTTTATTTATTTTACTTTTATTCATCAAAATATGTGTAAATTAGCAGTTTTCTGCAAAAACAAACGTCAAAGCGTTGTTTTATTAGAAACGGAAATTATGATAGATAATAACATCCTAACGCGAATAATGTCAAAGACCTATAGATACTATGTCAACGTTCAGAAAACTGGGGTCCTTTTATAATTATAAGCTTTTAATCTATTTTCTCTTTGGGTAATGAAATTCAGTAGCTCAAGACGACGACGATAGCTGATTTTTTATGACTTTAAATGTTATTCGAGAAAAATATAAATGTACCGTTTAATTAAAAACATTTTAATTAAAAAAGGTTTTAGTAAGTTTAAGAAAAATCGATCATTTTATTTCTATTTTGTGAGTAAAATTTTTGTTAAATTTTCAGGGTACGCAAGAGCTTGCGAGCCCAATCAAACCCAGAATGGCTGCAAGATATATGGGACAGGATGCACTTGCGGATTCGGCTGTAAAACCGAGTTCATATACAGAACGAGGAGAGCATGCCTGAGTGCATTAAGAGGTACTAAACATCTTTATTATTTTATAATAAAAACTATCAGGCAAACTAACTACTACTAAACTAATACTACTAGGCACTAAACTAATATTTACTGCAAAATAAAATCTACATAAAACAAGCTTTTATAGGCGTTTCGGGGGCCAGCATATTATTGCATTTTTATTGAAGTTATTATATAAGTATGCCAAATATCAGCCCAATCTGATGTCAGCTCAAAGCAATAGAGAAGTTGCATTAAATTTTTTTGTATTTTATATAAATGAAAGAGTAACTTCATTTAAAGTATATTTAAATATTTTTGTATTAACAATTCCATTTTTGATAACAATTAACTAAAAATTTTTTTAACAATTCATTTTCAGTAATTATTAAATAAAAATAATAATTAAGTTTTTGAAATAAAGTTAGGATGTGAGCCAATCGCAATCATGCTGTACTTTTGTATTTTCTATATTCGGATCCCTATGTGTCGTAGGTAATAGCAAAACAATATAATATAACCTGTATTATGCAATGACATTTTTTAATTTTGACAACGTAAACATGAGTGTTTTATTATTTCACTATGGGTGAACTAATAAAACACTCATGCGTTCACGCATCACTAAAACGATGTAATGATGTAATGACGTCACTGGCGTTTGAACTTACATTTTAGAAAATCAAACTCAATTGGTATTTTTTAAATTCTTCTTAATATTTTAGTTTCGTTTAAAACAAATAAAAAAAAACATGCAAATTCTAGCATAGGAACAAAACTTGTAGTAGAACTTTTTATGCATAATATAACGTTTTACGTGGTACAATATCAATGTAAGATAGCTATATAAGAATATATATATAATAAGAAGCTATATTATTCTCAACTTCTTTCCTTTACAAGGTTGTTGCTATTTTTGTCATTCCTTCGGCGACTCAGTTGATGTGCCATTAGAGAAACAAAAACGTTGTCGATAAATTCATTTAGTCTATAACTTAATACCATTAAGGATTTTTGTTAATCAGGTTCACATTACTTATTTGTTTCAATGAACGTTAAAAGAAGCTTCATTTGACATCTTAAAACAAAAAGTATTTGATTATTGCGGTGTAGAGATGGGCCGAATATTCGTTTTATATTCGGTATTCGGCATATTCGGCAGCCTTACCGAATATTCGTATTCGGCCGAATATTCGGCTAAATCACCGAACATTCGTTTTCATAGAGTCCAATGTTTTGAAGTGTACGAATTAAGTAATGCGATATCTTTTACTGTTGAAAGTATATTTTATTTATGGGTTAAATCTACTTACTCTAGAGTGCCTCAAATGCATAAATTTTTAAGGCACTGTGTTTCCGGTTATAACAAATAGAAAATTGATAAAATGTTGTTGGAATCAAACAAAGAAACATTACATTACATGAGTACACTTCCCTTTGCTTTGGTCGTCAGTTTCTCTAAAATAAGTCCAAATTGTAAATCTCCTGCCGCTCATTTTTATCATATAATTATCAATTTTCACTAAGAATAAAACAACGAAATACTTTTTTATCACAAGAATAGTCAAAACATAAGCATGTGCGGGCAATTTGCTCAGAATGTCAGGTATGGCGGGGAGCGAGAGGCAGAGTCCGGCGCTAATCTCGCGCGCTTTACGGTAACAAGTTTCGACATAAATTGGTTAGGTCCCGACGTTATCCTGCCGAATAATGTTCGGCCGAATATTCGGTTCTGTAAAAGTTTTACCGAACATTAGGCCCAATATTCGTATTCGGTAAAATCCATATTCAGCCCATCCCTAAGTTTTTTTGCACCCTCGGTATAAGTTAAAATATATTGTTTTATATGTAGTTAATTTAGGTATATGACCATGATAATGTTTTAATTTGACCATTATAAGTTTTTAGTGAAATTAAGCATTACGAGGCATTTATATAGTGTTCTCATCTGGTTGGGCTGTATAAATATATAAATGAATATGGTAAATATACATAAATATCACAAAATGTATTGAATTTTTTACACAGTAGGTACATAAGCGTGTTGGACTTCAAATCTAACTCGCTTATGTACTGTGTGACTGTCAAGACTTAGTATTCACACCTCACTAACTTTTAAAGTTTGCAAACTTAAATTTCTAAAGTTTGCGACACGAACATTAGCAATGTAATATAATCATCACTTGATTTCAAAAACAATTCACTCAATCGTTTGAATGATAATAAGTCTAGTTCTATTTTCTTTGTCTTTTTAGATATATAATAAAGTAACAAAACAACAAAAAAATAAAACAACAGTATATCGATTGTTGATAACATTGCTAATGAAATCACTATAGAAATAATACAACACAATAGGGATACCATTTTTTTAGTAAATACGAACAAACGAAGATACGAGTGTATTTTACTCATACTCTATATTTGGTCTATTTATACTATATAAAT
Source organism: Parnassius smintheus behrii (assembly GCA_036936625.1). Lineage (NCBI taxonomy): Eukaryota > Metazoa > Arthropoda > Insecta > Lepidoptera > Papilionidae > Parnassius > Parnassius smintheus. The sequence continues at coordinate 21,697,081 of JAUPFT010000016.1, read as the reverse complement.
AGACCAAAGATGACTACCTACTTGTTATTCCAGCACTACGAATAAATTACACGCAACATCTTGCAAAAGTTTTTCTTTTTGCATTATTTAAAAATTAAATAAAAAAGCGACACAAGTTTGTTGACTTATGAGATATGTAATTATTTACATATTGCGTTGCTCTAAGGATGCCAGTAAGAAGTGCTTTAAAAATGATTAGAAATTTTGAATCGGAAAGACGTATTAAGAAAGAAAGTTATTAAAAATCTTGTCCCGACGTTGTTCATCCGTCCATCTTATCTGACCATCAACAAAATCTATTACTCCATCTCAACGATAAAACCGCATGCTACAAGAGCTAGGACATTGATTGTAAATGTGGGTCTATGCTAGAGTCGAGCACGAACGGAGAACAGGTTAAGCCGATTTACTCGCAGTGTCAAGTGTGAACTTACAACGAGCCTTCAACATGCAAATCGATGCATGCGATGCAAATTCCTTTGTGTTCGTCAAAAAACCGACAATAGGCGGAGCACAGTCGTGCACGAACCAAAAGCTCGAAGCGCACGCGTTCGAGGCTTGTAAGTCGGTCCACACTACACGAATTTGTGCTCGGCTCATGCTCCGCTCGCCCCCGGCTGGTCTTTCACTTGTCACCTTTAGCTACCGGTTGCCAGGTTTAACCGATTTATTATTTTTATTTTGTTACTAACTTTCTGAATATCCTTGACGTCAATTTCAACCAGCAACAAAATCTATGACTGAACTTTACCTGTAATAACTGCGTGTACGGTAGTATGAACACTAGTAGTTAGGTACCGTTTGCCATAATCAATCAATTTTATGTTTCTGGCTAGGAGAATCCCTGATGTCGTCGCTGACGAGCAAATTTGTGTGCAAAAAATCGCTACCGGTAACCAGTATTCTATCGTTTGCGAGTTCCGGCCATATACCTAGTATTTGCTAACAACAAATTTTCAGACTCTATTATCATTGATTTCATTATTTTACATATAGCTCAAACCTTCGATAAACTTGCATTTTATCGAAGGTTTGAGCTATAAATATGTATTTAGCAACGTGCAAATTTCATTGCTTTCTGCCCACTTAATACAAGATCGTGTATTTGTCAAGCACAGTCATAAATACACCCCCAAACACTACCTACCGCATATACAAATAAAACGCCGCCAAAAATAAAATTTCAAATCTTGATAAAGGTTTACTAACAGAAAAATAAGCTTGTATAAAGCAGTTACAACTAATTTAGTTTCAATTTTATTAAAAAAAGCCATTAGTATATTAATGTAAGTAAACATTTCACTGACCACTTTCACATAATATATCATATTAATATAATACATTACAGAGAGAAGTTCGAATATCTGTTATCGCCAACCGTGCGTTCGAGGAATTTGCATCCAGACAGTTCAGGAGCCGGGCTATGCTTGCAAGTGTGAGGGTACAGGGTACTATGGGCAACGTTGCGAAAAAGGTAAATTGTAGAAAAATCTATACATATATAATAAAAATGTAAATTGCAGATGTCTGTACATTATATATTTTTATAACAAAATTGATTGAGAGGGACTATACGAGTAAATAAGTAACTGAATACATTTCTATCATTTTTAGAATTGTCTGTCTATCTGTCTGTTTGCTTGTTAACGTATCACGTATGAAGTACTGATTTATATCAAAATAATCATCAGTGGTAACATAAAGCGTATCTTTCCGTTGAATTTAGTTTTTGTTTCATTGAAATCGGTTCATTCTATCAAAAGTTATGATTAATATTCTGAAGTATGGGTACGAATTATAAGTACGAATTTGTTCAATGACGGCGTTGAGTCATCAACCGTAACATGCGCTTGATGACTTATATCATAAATCATAATTTTTTTTAAAAGAATATTAACAATGCTATAAACATTACCAATATTCCCCTTAACCAATCGTGGTAAGCTTAAATTGCTTGAGTTACGAGTGGTTCACGCCAGTAGTCGAATGGCGGATTCGAACCCACGACCTTTGTGAGTTCTCGGTCCGCGCCCTGCCATTAGGCTACTGTCGCATTAATTAAATTATGTAAAATAATTTTCCATAACGATATAATTATATCTGAAACACGGTAAAGAAAGAATAACGTAATAAATATAAACAAAAAATATAATTAACCCTAATAACTAAAGTACAACATTTAACCATTATCATCGATAGAGGTGGTGCTGTAATACATAAAGGTATGTTGTGTTTTTCTTTTCGGTAGATGTGTCTTCATAACAAACTAACTTATTTGTAAAATTTTTAATAAAAAGTATTTGCTTAAAATGTTTTTCTTTACCGTTGAGTAACCTAAATAGAATTTTAAAAGATATATTAACAATGAGGGCATCCACGACTTTTTGTGCCACCAGGACTGCGTCACTTAAAATGAGGTTAATTTGTTCGAAAATTGTAAAGGTAATGTTTCTTTTTGTACCATTAGTTATATTTAAATAAACCAAATCACAGATATTCATTATAATAAAAAAAAATGTTAATAATGTGCAAACAATTAAATAAAAAAAACCACAGAGGCATTGTTTTGTTTATTAATATAATACTCTAAAAACTGATAAACTTTTATTAAAAACTAAATTATCAATTAAATAACATTATGTTTTCCGACAACCGTAGTAGATGGTAAATGAATCCCATTCCGAATTCCGGTGCTAAGATTCTCCGCCAGTGGATCGTATTGAAACAATAACTGCAATCTAGGATTATGAAGCATTGATCATGAATCATATTTTTCTGATCTGGATACGATCCTGTCGGGCTGTTCCAACCAGCTCCTGTTGATACACCTTGGATCGCTCGCGGCAACGAGTGCATGCTCGAAGTTGAATGCAGTTTGGATTGCGCGAGGCAAGGCACGGCCACAGTTCACACATACCCTACCGCGCCTATGGAGTGCGCAATTAGAGCACTTTGGATCGTGCGGTGTAGACCCAGCTAATGGTGAAGTTAAAAATATCAAAATTTGAAAATATCTTTCTAAGTTCGAGAACTTTTTTCGGTTTAATTTAGCTTCACACAAGTTAAACATAAAAGGAATGTTATTGTCATCCCTAAATCGTAGTGATTATTCTATGCTCTTTGGTTTTCCCAAAGAATTAGGTGGAATAACTCATACAGCAATGTAAATTTTAATATGTTTTTTTTTTAATTTATTAATCGTTTTACGATTGCATGCATAGCTTGAATATAAATTAAATCAAAGATTTAAGTTGTACACTTTTTATCCGGGTAACGGCGGTGTGAGAATATCCAATATACCGCAGCATCCGATAAAACCAAACAAGCCAGGAGGTGGGTAGCCAGAGTCTTCCTAATAACGACTAAAATTAAAAACTGCGGCTGGGAACTCGCTTGCCAAGCATGGCAACAATGACAAATATCCCCCTATGACGCCATCTATAGGAGAGACCTATGTTCATCTTCATATCTCTGAGAGGGTTTGGTTTTTGGAATGGGCAGAATTTATCGCGTTACTAATAATTAATTTTTCACTACGGTTGCAGAATTTTTTATAAATCGTCCAGCTCATTTTATAAGAAACTTCCCCCTGTGAGGGAATATATAAAGGAGACCTATGTTCATCAGTAGACTTTTATAGGCTGTAATGAAAATTTAGTTTGTTTCGCTGCTTCTTCGCTTGGCTCCAAATCTTTACAGTGGTAAACTGCTCAAAATATTTAATAACACTAAATTTACGGATTCTATCGCGTTAAATTAATTACTTTTACTTATTTTTAATTCCCGACGTTTCGGGTGCTTTACAGCACCCATGGTCACGGGGGGGTGGGGACTGAGATGTTTGACGTCCCAATGTTATTGTTAGTCCGATTTACGCAAAACGAGCTTACAGTATCTTGAAGTCTTGCAGTGGTATGCTTGGGTTTGGGTTTGACTTTGTTAATTATAGGATCCCAAGCAGATGGCAGCACCCATCCATCTTCTCTATTGAAATTAGCATGTTTTTTAATTTCAATAGCCTCGCGTATCATCCTTGGTAGGAATTGGTGTTCTTTTGCGAGGATTTGTGGTTTATTAAATCTGATGTAATGGTGGGGACGATCTTGAACATGTTCACAGACTGCAGACTTCCCGGGGGCGTCGGTGCTTCACGTCAGCTATATATTCTTTCAAGCAGGTTTTTATGGATCTTTTTGTTTGACCTATGTAAGAGAGACCATTTTCAAAATCTAACTTGTACACTCCTGTATCTTGTAGAGGGATATTACACTTGACGGATGGTAAAAATTGACTAATCTTCTTCGGCAGCTTGTAGTATGTTTTAATGGAAGCTCGCTTCAAGATGTAGCCAACCTTGTCTGTGACTTCTCTGACATATGGTAGTACAGCAGACACATGCTCGACTCTGGCCGGATTCACTCGGCCACTGTGACGTAGGCGCGGGACCCGAAGCTTGTTGTCTTGCAACACTTGCTTGACGTGCTGAACCACGGCGGCCCGATTTTTTCTGTCACAGATCCCTCGTGCTCTCTGAAACAAAGATTTACCCACGGTAGCTAACTGTGAAGGATGATGGTGAGATTCACCATTTAAATATCGGTTGGTATGGGTCTTTTTCTATATACAGAGTGACCAATAGTGTTATTAGGATTTCGAATGACTAAAACATCGAGGAAAGCTAAGGAATTATTTGCCTCTAACTCCATTGTGAATTGAAATGTTGGAAATCAAAAATAAGTAAAATTAATTAATTAAACGCGATATAATCCGTAAATTTAGTTTTATTCAATGTGTGTAGTGTTCGCGTAAATTTAGGAAATCATTCTGCTCAAAATAATTTTGCCTTAAAAGAATGTGCTAGACGCAGATATTAACATCGGTTATGATGTAGATGAGGAGGTGTTTTATCCCACGAATTCGCTTAAAACGTAACACCTAGAACTTTGCAATGAACATTAACAAAGCGACTTGCAAGAGTGGATCCGAAGTGTGGAGTGTGTCAGAGATGGTCGCATTACTCTAAAGTTTGGAGGGCTCAGAGTTTTATCGCATTACTTTATGAAGCAAAAATTATCAATTCTTCTTCTATCCTTCATCATTAGCCCCCAAAAGTCTACTGCAAGACATGGACCTCTCCCACTTCGGGAGTGATTTATTATAATTTTCACGGTTTGCAAATAAATTAACGATCGCAATACGCATTTTGCATCTTTGACGTTGCTGGCCAGTGTGGGTACCAATAACCAGTCTGGGTATTTTATGTCTGGCTCTGACGTAACTGATTTATTTATAGCGCCATATATCGAAAGCCGTTACATTTTTCTGACATTCCCATAGTTGCCTCTTACTATACCTCCAGGAGGTGTGGTGATACACGTAGACGAGTGATGGTTTCATTTACGACGCTACTATACAGCAAACGAACTTTCGTTCCATTCTTATTTTTTTATAAATTATAGTAATTTTCAACTCATTTTTAGTTTCTTTTTTATATTATGTTAGTGCATATCTACGCAGTTTAGTTTCATTTAAATATAATATTGAACGGACACGACATCCTCCGTGTTGGAATCTTTCATGCACTTAATCGGTTTAATGATACTAAAATTATCAATACTATTATTGTTTGAGTTGAACATTAATGTACTTTATATAATACAATCAACAGTCCCAAGAAATAAAAAAATTCTATGCGAACGAAGTCGCGGGCACAGCTAGTTGTAAATACAATTGAATCCTATCAGTGACATTCTGTATTCTAAATGTTTACAAATCAACTAATGAAAACTAATTAGGCTTTAGGACGCCCAAAATTTGTTTACGTTTGATTTTTTTGTTTTTTTTTTTTTTGAAATGATGTGGTTTTTATTTCGTATCTCAGTACCTACCTAACATATTTAATAAAGTCAAGACAAGATTTAGGTTAACGTCTCAAGCCGTTCAAGATTGATTATTTTATAAATATCGCAAGTAATAAAATAAAAACAGCAACTAATGCTGCTGTGTTTCGTTTGGTGAGCGTAGAGAACCGTAGATCCTTTTTACTGGAAACGAGGCATTCCATCTTAGTCCCCACGGTGGACAACGTATCTGCATTTTGAATCTTAATCAAGGTTAAGTCTATGGGCCACAGTATCCACTTACCATAAGGTAGAGTATGTACTCGTTTGTCAACCTTATTATATAAAGAAAAGACTTAGTACTTTATAGATTTTGTAAATTAATGTTATGTATCAATACTATATTTTATTTTAAGTTTATGAAATGTTGCATTGTATACTAATTCCGAAATTAACATTTCAGCCTGCCCAACAGTTCCTGTACGAGGTCGAGTGTTCCCTCACGAATGTGTTGTTATTTGAACTGACACAGAAATAACAATAAATGTAATTACTTATTTATTTACCTACTTAAAGCTTGGCTTTATGTACAGCATATTAATTTTTAAACTTTTTCATAAATAACTACCAAATAAGAATTTCCATTTCCTGAATTTGATCATTATAATGATTCGACTAACTACTTATTAAATTTTTATTAGTAATCTGTACTTACCTGTTGAAGTTAAATAAATGTTTGTACTTAAGCATGTATTTTATTTGCCATGTTTTTTATGTGCCAGTGGAAAGAAAATAAAACGCTGAACTGTTGTCTTGTGAGCTATGACATTCCATTAGCCGGGCATTTGCTAATTAATCAAAGTAGATAAGTACCTATTTTGTTGGCAGTTTATTATATTGTAATGTTTGAAGTAATAATAATAATAAGTAATATCTGGACCTGGCTCACGAAGAGACTGACGTGTAAAGTGGTCTGGCGACCGAAATTATTCCTGTAATCGTTTCTATGAAGGGACTTATTCCGATTAGCCTCTCGGGTCATCCAAGGCGCCTGTGACTCCGGGACGTACTGCTCCGGCAACGTTGGCAGAACACTGTAATTACAGTAGATCTACCGTATTTTCACGCCGTCTACTGGATACCGCATTTTTATAAAAACAGCGTATGGCGTATGGTACAGTATTTTTCATCAACCAAAACAAAATTTCGTTTTATAATGAACGCTACTTGTGGAAAATATCGTAAATTATGAATGTGACGAATGCGTCCGCCGACCAACACAAATAAGAGCTTAGAGCAACTGTGTAAATTTTCTACCAACTGACAAGATGCTAAAATCTATTAACTCAGAAATTTACAAAAAAGGGGAGGCAATTGACAATTAAACTTTTTTTTTTTAAAGAAGAGGGGGCAAACGAGCATGTGGCTCACCTGATGTTAAGTGACTACCACCGCCCATGATCAACTGCAATACCAGGGGAATTGCAGATGCGTTGCCGGCCCTTTAGAAAGGAGTAAGCTCTTTTCTTGAAGGTCCCCAGGTCGTATCGGTCCGGAAAAATCGCCGGTGGTAAATTATTCCACAGAGAGGTTGTACGCGGAAGAAAACTCCTTTTGAAACGTACAGTGGTGGACCGCCAAGCATCCAGATGGTGTGGATGGTATCGGGACGTTTGCCGCGTAGTGCGTTCACGAAATTTGGCGGCTGGGATTAATCCGAACAATTCCTCAGAGCACTCTCTATGGTATATGCGAAAGAAAATGCAAAGGGATGCAACAACTCTTCGCAGTGCCAGAGAATCGAGCCGATCGGAAAGCACTCGGTCGTCGACGATTCGAGCCGCTCTGCGCTGGATGTGGTCAAGTGGAAGGAGCTGGTACTGGGGAGCCCCAGCCCAGAGATGGGAACAGTATTCCATGTGCGGCCGAACCTGCGCCTTGTAAGGTTGCAGGCGGTGTGCCGGCATGAAATACTGCACCGCTCTGCTGAGCACGCCAAGCTTTTTAGAGGCCAATTTGGCCTTCCCTTCCAAGTGACCACGAAACTGCACGTCACTCGATATGTCGACGCCGAGGATTCCGATACTGGCTGAGGCAAGAAGGGGAGTGCCTTGAAACTGAGGAGATACGACAAAGGGGTTCTTTTTAGCGGTTAACGCGCAAACTTGTGTCTTCTGGGGGTTAAACTGGACTAGATTTAATCGCCCCCAATCCGAGACTCTGTTCAGCAGAGACTCGACTTCAGACACAAGTTTGTCCCGGCACTCGGAGACGTTTTCCCGAGAAATATTGGCTCGGCTGGTGTAAAGAGCATCACCAGTGCTGTCATCTTTATAGCAATGAATGTCACGGGTCTGCAACATATCATTGATATGCAGAAGAAACAGCGTTGGCGATAGCACGCAGCCCTGTGGAACACCAGCATTAATAGGCTTGCAATCGGAGCTTGCACCGTCTACAACGAACTTGATGCTCCGATCTGCAAGAAAACTGGTGATCCAATCGCACAATTTCTCGGGAAGCCCATAGGAAGGGAGCTTCGATAGAAGCGCTTTGTGCCAAACCCGATCGAAGGCCTTCGCAATGTCCAAACTAACGGCCAATGCCTCCCCCTTGGACTCTACTGCCTCCGCCCATTTGTGAGTTAGGTAGACCAGTAGATCACCAGCTGACCTACCACGGCGAAAACCGTATTGGTGGTCACTAATCAGCTGGTGATCCTCAAGGTACCTCATGAGCTGGCAGTTTACAATGGACTCTATTGTTTTGGAGAACAAGGAGGTGATGGCGATAGGCCAGTAGTTGGACGGGTCTGAGCGGTCGCTTTTTTTAGGGATCGGGTGGACGAAAGCCGTCTTCCATGATTTTGGGACTACGCCTAGGGAGTAGGAGTACTGGAAAAGACGCGTTAAAACCGGTGCCAACTCTGGAGCACACGTCCTCAGCACAATTGGGGGGATTCCGTCAGGTCCACTCGACTTGTGGATGTCCAGGGAGAGGAGTGCTTTGCGAACCGAGCGCTGAGTGAACTGCACTTCCGGCATGGAGCACTCACATCGCGGGATGGTCGGCGGCGTACTCCCCCCGTCATCGAGAGTCGAGTTAGACGCAAAGAAAGAGCCTAGAAGATCGGCTTTCTCCTTTGCAGTATGGGCCAATGAGTCGTCCTCCCTGTGCAGAGATGGAAGAGATGGCTGACAGAAATTCCCCTGGACAGCCTTGGCGAGAGACCAGAATACACGGGTTCCAGAAGGAAGGCGAACTAGTTTCTCGCCAATTCTGCCTATGTGCTCTGACTTTGCCTTGGCAATGACTCTTTTGAAGGACCTAGAGGCGGAATTATACTTCTTTTTTAGAGCGCTGGTGTTTACATCCCTGGACGCTGATGCGTCAGCCCAGGCTTGGTAGCACTCCTGCTTATAGCATGATGCTATTTTACAGGAGCGACCAAACCATGGCTGAGATTTGCCTCCAATGGGCACCACAGAGGAAGGAATAAAAAGTTCCATTTACCCTGAAGTACCACATCAGCGACAGAATCCGCAACAACGTTGCTATAAAAAACTATTTTGTGTATTAAAATATTAATATCTTTAGTTAATATGAGTATATTTCAAATAAATGCATATTTTGCTTCATAAAAAATGCTTTCATTTTAATATATATAGTATAATACACTGTTTTTTTTTTTCATAAATCACTGTATTTTTCTCTCAAACACCGTAATTTAATGTGGCCAACACAGTATTTTCTAAAATCTGATCTAGCTACACTGCGCTGCGCTCCGGGGTCAAATGTAGCGGCGCTGCTCGATACCGCCCATATTGTTAGTCGTTTTATTTCCCTTTCCCACTAAGCCTCTGCCGTTTGGTCTCTCCTGCCGAGGGCTTCCATCTCATTGGATTTATATTTATTTATGTTTATATTTATTAATTTATTTTACTATATTTAATTCATATTTCTCATTTGCTTTTATATATTTATGTAATCAATAATAGTAATAATAAGCTCCTCGAGGCGGTAGCAAAGAGCCTCGTATCGGTAAGGAAAAAGTAGAGCGGACTCCACTAGTAGTAGTATATACTTTATTGTACACCACACATATACAACGAATAAATACATTACAGAGAAAACTTAATATATACGTATGTACAATAAGGCGGTCTTATCGCTAAAGAGCGATCTCTTCCAGACAACCTTTGGGCTAAGGAGAAACTGGAATTAAGAACAGTAGGAGGTGGTGCGTTTTATGTTACACTTACATTCTACTATCTAAATAAACTAAACTATATTTTGTTAAAATATCACAATAATACATAAAAAATAATAATAAAATAAACATACATACACAATATTAATAAATAGGTATATATATATATATATATATATATATATATATATATATATATATATATATATATATATATATACAAATATATACACATACATATATATACATAGATAATAAATAAATAAATACAAAACAAAGAAGAAAAGAAAAACACAGACTAACTATCTGTTGCTAGAATTGGTTATAAATAACCACAAAGTGTTAGGTAATGGTTCTTGACGTCACTTTTGAAACTTTCCAAAGTTTGCGCACGTCGAATTTGGAGTGGGAGTTCATTCCATTACCTTATGGCTTGGCTCGTAAAAGAATATTTCATAAATTTTGTTCGAAATGAAAGTGGTTCTGGAATTAGTTCCATGAACTACTTCTACTACTAGATGAACTTCTTGCATGTCTTACCTGGTAGAAGTGGATGGATGCTGGGGGCATTCCTCTCTATCACATAAACATTGCGAGGATAGTTTCATAAATAAAAAATTACTAAAAGAGTGAACGTGCAAAGCCTTTCGACACGTATCGGAGCAGTTAAGTGAACTTGTGTTTGGAGGATATATTTATTATAAGTTCTTCAGGAGGCAGCCTCCAGTAAGTAACCAGTAAGTAACCAGTAAGCAGTCGTGCGGCCCGCCACTAAACGGAGCGACGACTTGGTGAGACGCGCAGGAAATCGATATATGCATTTATATAGGTTGCATTCTTCATTATTCTGATATAGTAAAAGTTGGTAAGAATTACCTCACACACATGCGCTCAATAAAATAAAATTATGTGCCTTACTAAGTTTGAAGAGCACTTCCCGCTCTACCTCAATTGCGTGCACTAATCCCGTCACCACTAATCCCACCACCACTACTCCCAAGTAGCTTAGCCAATGAGTTAAACCGCGGAATCGAATTCCGCACGAAACAAGTATTTGTTTGGCCTACAAGTAATTGTTCCGGGTTTGGATGTTTGTCCTTGTGCAATTTATATATGTAAACTGCCCCCGCGATACAAGAGAAAATCCTAGTGTGGGGACAACGTTTTAAAAAAAATATTATAGTACAATTTGGGAAGTGTGTGACAGTCACATACGAAAATCAGAAACTAGTTCCTCCTAATTATTATCAAAATTCTGAATAAATAGTTCAATGTTCACTGGACTTGACGTTGAGAGATCTGCCAGTTTCCTGTGTTACAGTTTTAAATTCAACGGTGGTAGAGCCACGCGGCAGCTTTGCTGTCGCACGTATGGGCCGGCTCAAACCGGGGTGGTACCACGACCTCACAGAATACCGGCGTGAAGTGGAAGCTCTGCTTCCGCGTTTCGTCTGGTGAGTGCGGGTGGCCGGAGGCCCAAATACCCCCCCCCCCATCAACATGGTAGCGGAATCAAATAATGATAGACTACCCCAGGAGGGTACCAGCACCCCTGGAGAATCCCTCGCTGAGCATCCACGACCATGTTTCTCCACTTCTGAGCGTGGGTGCTCAGGCTGCCCCGCGTATTCTGGGGGGGGGGGGCAAGATTCTGCTCAAGACTAAAACTGCTCGGGGCAAACGGAGCAACAAGACCAAGGCGACCCCTGCCACGCTGTCCGTGAATTTCTGAAATATCAGGGGACTTCACTCTAACCTAAACGCCGTCCACTACCATCTCGAGACGGCGAGGCCGGCTCTGCTCTTTCTGACCGAGACGCAGGTGTCCTCTCCGGCTGATGTCTCGTATCTCTCCTGCCCGGGGTACAAACTGGAACACTCCTTTGTGCCTCGGGCTGGAGTTTGCGTTTACGTCAGAGAGGACATCTGTTCTCGACGCCTCGGCAGACTTGAAGGTTCGGACCTGTCCATCCTTTGGCTACGCGTAGACAGCGACGACCATCCGCGCGTCTACGGGTGCCTCTATAGGTCCCATAGCTGTAATGCCGAAACAGACCGACTCTTCGACCACGTCCAAATGGCTGCAGATTCGTTGCTACAGCAGATCCCCTCCGCAGAGATCGTGATCCTCGGTGACTTTAACGCCCATCACGCCGAATGGCTCGGTTCACGTTTAACCAATCATGCGGAGAGATCTGTTCATGATTTTGCCTTGGCATATGGTCTGACACAACTGGTTACTTCGCCTACGCGGATTCCAGATGTGGAGGATCATGCACCTTCCCTGTTGGACCTCTCACCCGGACGGATATCAGCCCCTTTAGGCTCCTCGGACCATTGTCTTGTCCGGAGTGTGGTGCCACTCACGCTGAAATCGCGGTTGCATTCTGCAGGCTGCCGCCGTGTTTGGCACTATAGGTCAGCCGATTGGGATGGGATGCGGTCTTTCTTTGCATCCTACCCTTGGGGGCGGGTTTGCTTCTCGCCGGACGATCCCCACGTTGTTGCGGATTCTGTCGCTGATGTGGTACTTCAGGGTATGGAACTTTTTATTCCTTCCTCTGTGGTGCCCATTGGAGGCAAATCTCAGCCATGGTTTGGTCGCTCCTGTAAAATAGCATCATGCTATAAGCAGGAGTGCTACCAAGCCTGGGCTGACGCATCAGCGTCCAGGGATGTAAGCACCAGCGCTCTAAAAAAGAAGTATAATTCCGCCTCTAGGTCCTTCAAAAGAGTCATTGCCAAGGCAAAGTCAGAGCACATAGGCAGAATTGGCGAGAGACTAGTTCGTCTTTCTTCTGGAACCCGTGCATTCTGGTCTCTCGCCAAGGCTGTCCAGGAGAATTTCTGTCAGCCATCTCTTCCATATCTGCACAGGGAGGACGACTCACTGGCCCACACCGCAAAAGAGAAAGCCGATCTTCTAGGCTCTTTCTTTGCGTCTAACTCTACTCTCGATGACGGGGGGAGTACGCCGCCGACCATCCCGCGGTGTGAGTGCTCCATGCCGGAAGTGCAGTTCAATCAGCGCTCGGTTCGCAAAGCACTCCTCTCCCTGGACATCCACAAGTCGAGTGGGCCTGACGAAATCCCCCCAATTGTGCTGAGGACGAGTGCTCCAGAGTTGGCACCGGTTTTAACGTACTCCTACTCCCTAGGCGTAGTCCCAAAATCATGGAAGACGGCTTTCGTCCACCCGATCCCTAAAAAAGGCGACCGCTCAGATCCGTCCAACTACCGGCCTATCGCCATCACCTCCTTGTTCTCCAAAACAATGGAGTCCATTGTAAACTGCCAGCTCATGAGGTACCTTGAGGATCACCAGCTGATTAGTGACCGCCAATACGGTTTTCGCCATGGTAGGTCAGCTGGTGATCTTCTGGTCTACCTAACTCACAAATGGGCGGAGGCAGTAGAGTCCAAGAGGGAAGCATTGGCCGTTAGTTTGGACATTGCGAAGGCCTTCAATCGGGTTTGGCACAAAGCGCTTCTTTCGAAGCTCCCTTCCTATGGGCTACCCGAGAAATTGTGCGATTGGATCACCAGTTTTCTTGCAGATCGGAGCATCAAGGTCGTTGTATACGGTGCAAACTCCGATTGCAAGCCTATTAATGATGGTGTTCCACAGGGCTGCGTGCTATCGCCAACGCTGTTTCTCCTGCATATCAATGATATGTTGCAAACCCGTAACGTTCATTGATGTGCAGATGACAGCACTGGTGATGCTCTTTACACTGGCCGAGCCAATATTTCTCGGGAAAACGTCTCTGAGTGCCGGGACAAACATGTGTCTGAAGTCGAGTCTCTGCTATACAGAGTCTCGGATTGGGGGCGACTAAATCTAGTCCAGTTTAACCCCCAGAAGACACAAGTTTGCGCGTTAACCGCTAAAAAGAACCCCTTTTTCGTATCCCCTCAGTTTCAAGGCACTCCCCTTGTTGCCTCAGCCAGTATCGGAATCCTCGGCGTCGACATATCGAGTGACGTGCAGTTTCGTGGTCACTTGGAAGGTAAGGCCAAATTGGCCTCTCAAAAGCTTGGCGTGCTCAGCAGAGCAGGACAGTATTTCATGCCGGCACACCACCTGCAACTTTACAAGGCGCAGGTTCGGCCGCTCATGAAATACTGTTCCCATCTCTGGGCTGGGGCTCCCCAGTACCAGCTCCTTCCACTTGACCACATCCAGCGCAGAGCGGCTCGAATCGTCAACGACCGAGTGCTTTCCGATCGGCTCGATTCACTGGCACTGCGAAGAGATGTTGCATCCCTTTGTATTTTCTTTCGCATATACCATGTAGAGTGCTCTGAGGAATTGTTCGGATTAATCCCAGCCGCCAAATTTCGTGAACGCACTACGCGGCAAACGTCCCAATACCATCCACACCATCTGGATGCTTGGCGGTCCACCACTGTACGTTTCAAAAGGAGTTTTCTTCCGCGTACAACGTCTCTGTGGAATAATTTACCACCGGCGATTTTTCCGGACCGATACGACCTCGGGACCTTCAAGAAAAGAGCTTACTCCTTTCTAAAGGGCCGGCAACGCACCTGCAATTCCCCTGGTGTTGCGGTGGATCATGGGCGGCGGTAGTCACTTAACATCAGGTGAGTCACATGCTCGTTTGCCCCCTCTTCTATAAAAAAAAATAAAAAATATTAAACTAACTTTTTACCTGCGGCTTCGCTCGCGTGGGTTTGAATTTAGAAATATCAATAATACTGTCTCGTACTAAAATTAGCAAAACTGGATCACTGTGTTGAAGAGACACCTCGGTATTAATAAGTTCAGAAACACATGAGTTAGTTTATCATAATTGCGTTAATATCATACGTTTAGCAACACCTATTTTCATCGGGCATGTTATGTTTCCCGCTTGTTGTTATGGAGGGAAAATTTGCCTGAAAGCATAAATGCGTTATTTACATATTATTCATAATTAAAGTTGATATAGTTTTGACAAAATAATGTTTAATAGTGTTGCGCACCATAATTAAGGCCTGTTATATGGCGGGTGATTATTAGCGCCATTTAGTATCAAGTGACAGAAATAGGAGTGTCAAGATCTTTCTAGAACTTTTCCACTAGCGCCCTCGTGGCGCGGGCTTTCTGGAGGATTTTTTGCTAGAACTTTCGACATTCTACTCGAACATTCTAGATGTTTTCGGTGGAAAAGGTCCTATATAAAGTCGGTAAGGAGCGTGACCGGGGCATTATTGAATTAGAAAGTGAAAATTTCGGAGTGAAATGAAGTCAACTAAAGTATTGAGTATGAATATTTATTAGTGTGTTTTAAGTTTTAATTGGTGTTCGGTAATTAAAGTGTCAATTTTGTTAATTCAATCGACAGTTTTTATTGTCACAAACCATAAGTTCATAACAATACAATGGTCTTTAATATTGGCGCTATTGAATATTGATTGGCACCATAAAATATACCAGTATATTTTTTACGTTCGAGTTGATTTCGAAATTTCATACCTACGTAGTTCTGTTCACGGTGAACGTGTGAGAAGAACTATATTCATGAAAGCAAATAGAAGTATACAGAAGAAAATTGGCGGCAGCGTCTTCTGCGGTTGCCAACCTGCTTGCCAAGCGTGAATAACAGCAACTGTTCGGTTTATTTAACAAACAGTAGGGCAAATACCTTCTAAAAAATTACTACCGCAATATTTTTTTCACTTCTCAGATATGCAGATTTCCTCGAGAACGTGATAAATAGAAAATTCAAATGGCAATTAAAATAAGAGAGACATCGCACGGATCCAATTTGGTTTGCTTACGTATATCTACTATGAAATTTACCGTAGCTCGGTTTGTTTACCGGCTTTGATAGCTAACTTTCAGGATTCTATCTATGCAGTTCTAGTCAAAGTTAAAATTAAAATAGAGCTGGGTTTAAAGTTTTCTTCCTTTGATATTCATAGTCCTTCTTCGCAAGAGCCTGTTCATTTAATTATGTGAGCTGTGAAACCGGGACCGTCACAATAATTTTAAAAGTTATGTCTGAAAATATGAAAGCTATCTTAATATATGAAAAACTGTTTTAAAAGGTAAAAAAGGCTGCATTCAATGGTATCACGAACTATTCCATCAATTATAGATAAAAATTTCACAGTGCACCTAATTTTCAATTACTTATACCAGACTTGATAAAAAACGAAATTGGTGAAATATTGCTATGCCGATAGACACATAACATATTCAACTAAAGGCGTTCTCTCTTAATTATAGTTAATTTATGTACACAATTTTGTTAGTAACTTTGATAAAATTAACAATCATTTTAAATCATGCGGACAGTGGCCACCGGTCTGGATAATTACAAAAAAAAATACCAAATAAAAACTTTTTATTGATGAGAAATTAAACTTGGAAAAATCCTTAATTTTATTTATGATTTTCGATAGATATCACTACTATCTATTTAAGTAGTAATTAGTTACTATAAAATTTCTTTATGTCTACAAAAATAACGAAAAATTAAGAAAAATTACGCTACAATTTTCAAATCAGTTATAAATTTAATTATCTAAAGTCTAAACACATAAATGTAATTTATTTATATTATTTAATTTATTAATAAGCAAAATGTCACAACTTTTGTATTTTACGTTAGTTGGAACTGTTTTGAAAAAGTGAAACGTGGATTGTCGGCGTAGTTCAATTTATTATGGATCGATTAAAACTAATTTTAGGCTTTATTTATAAATATTGTTTTTATTTTAATAAATGTTAATTTCTACTTTATATGATTGATGATAGAAAATAGAAATTAACATTTCTAAAGGAAGAAAAATATTTAACCCTCCTTTTTCGAAGTTCCATAATCGGACAAAAAGTAACCTACTTATAAGTTCAGCGGAGATCCTAACTACCGTTATCGGGATTGTTAAATAATTCTTATATAAATTATTAAAATTATAATTGCGTAATTATCGTTTTGAAATCATCAAAAATACAAAATAGGTTATAAGCTTCTAAGTCATTGTACTGTCATAATAATTAACATAGATAATTTTCACAGTTTATTTTGATTTAGAATTTGAGAGATTTGCATAGAATATTATATCAATAATTTCATTTTCTAAGCATTTGTAATTAATTGACTTCATACGTGGTAGAGCCACGCTGTAGCCATATTATGGTTGTAGCACGAATGGGTCCACATGGGTGGAAGGACCACACTCTCGCAGAATACCAACGTAAAATAGCAGCTTAATACTAATGTGTTTCGTATGGTGAGTGTAGAGAGATCCGGAGACCCTTTTTTACTGGAAACGAGGCATCCCATCTTAGTCCTCAGGGTGACAACGCATCTGAGTTTTGATTCCTAATCAAGGATAAATGTAGATGTCTATGGGTCACAGCATCCACTTAAGATCAAGTGGATTGTGTGCTAGATTGTCATCCTTATTCTATAAAAATTATCAGTAATATTTATCACTGTGGTTTTCTTATTTTCATATTATAAAAGTATTTGGATTGTATAATACTTACACACTCGAACTGTTGCTAGGTTCAGTTTGGATAGGTAGTAGGAATGGGCTACATCCATTGTGTGATATTATTTAGACGATTGCAATAATAACTGAGGGGCTTTTTCGTGATGTAAAAGTCGTAAAGCAAACAACAAGTAATCAGGCATATTATTATTCCTTTCTGCGACTCTTGTAGCAAAATATACACACAAAATTTCATGGAAATCCGCTCAAATAGCTTTTCGTGAATCTTGAAGATACGGACAAACAGACAAAAATTCTAAAAACCACCAATTTTGCTTCCCCTGGATTTGTTATTAAAAAATATAAAAATATTAGAATTACACACACGACTTCTAAAGATTTATTATATGTTTATTAACTTTTAATTACAAACACTATATTGATATAGATTTCGCAGGAAGGCAGGAAGCAGCGCAACAAGAAAATGGCGAGGTACAGAATAATGAAATCAATTTTAAACAAAAGCGAAAAGTGCTTTTTGATAGCCACTAAAGCTAGTTTATGCATTTCTATATAAAGTTGCTAGAAATTTTAAAACATGGACATCTTGGCTGATAAATGAATACAATTAATTTAATTAGCGAAAAACATGATGGACTGATCTCAAAGTATACTTTCTGGTGTAAAAACTGCTCTTTAGAATTTGATGGAGATGATAATTAACGTTTAGATGTCAATAAGTGTGACATAGCAGGTATTATATCCATTGGTAGCGCCATTCATACTTGGAACAGGTTTCTTCTTTCTTTTGCCTACGAATTATAAATTAAAAATACCAAACCCAGTACCATTTTCAGTACAAAAACTGGGAGAGCGTTTCTCATGGAACTATGAACAAATTAGCTGATAAAATCGTAATCATAAATGTTTCTCCAAACGGTCTTACTTATAGAAAAAACTACAGTGTCAAGTGCGGGAGCTTTTATTAAAATAGGTAAAATTTTGTTTTGTCCGCATTCTTGCATAAGAGAAAAAAAAACTACAGCCAAATAGCACAACTGGCAATATTACTCAAGCCCATCAACCAATATGAAAAAGAAATAATTTTACGTGGTTTCAAAAAAATGTGTAGATCTGTATGTGGATACATAATATATTATGGCCACTAAGTATCTGACACACTTATATGAAGTTATTTAGATTACGTTTCATTAATTCATCATTGATAAAAATGAGAACTGCAATTTTACGATTGTGTTTACAAAAAACGCTGTCAGTTCAACCTTGCAGCTTGTTTATTATTTTTATTATGAATACCTAACTATAAATGTATATTTTAATAAATCATTCCCATAATATTACATTATATTATATAAATTCCCATTGTAAAATGTGGTGTATTAAATGACTGACAATCACTAGAACATTTTAACTAGGTACATAGATGTTAACCGTCTTCGTGGCCTCCACATGATATTTTGCTCAGCATTACGTAGGTCTGTATCTTAAACGAAATATTGCATATGTATATGTAGGAAGTGATTATAATGTAATATAGCGTTATTAGTTATTACAGAAAGCGCTTATAGAATAGCATAGAATTATTTTTATTCAGCTACCACGACCACTGGTTAGGAGAAAACCTCTTTACTGGGAAGAACTATAATTAGAATATACTCTTGTAGCATGAAACCCAGCAGAACATTTCTTTCAAATAAAGTTAATTTACAATATATTACTTTATACAACTATTAAATACACAGATCATAGCTAACCAACTATAAATTGTACTAAGACTAAAACTGAGAATACTAATTAATTCGTTTCTACGAATTAATTATTCAATGAAGCGAGGATGAGCTAGTAGCTAAATACAACAAGCGCATTAGTGCACCGTGCCGTGCCACGTCAGAGCCAAGACTCCCTTACGGTATTTTTTCTCTCTTTTTTTGTCTAAAAGTGTATGCTGTTGGTCCTGCAGCCTTTACAGCTTCGTCTAAATAGACTCGTGAGTGAGGACCCACGAGCTATTGAGTGCAACGATTTTGCCATCAGCGAGGCGGGGCACCCCGAGTCCTGCTTTTGGAGTGAGGCTCCTCATACTAGGAGGGGGCTCGATGTGATTCAAGGGGCCCTCTGAAGGAGGTACGAACCTCGGCTTGATCCACTATCGTAATGAGTGGAAACGAGTCGCAACTAAGAATTCCCCTTAACGCGGTTGGTAAACCTCGTATACGGGGTGTATAATTGTGACCACGCGCTCGCCGAACGCGATGTGCCCTAGTGTTCTGTGCTAGTGTAATGTTTGAATGAGTATGTGTTGTGTTACTACGGGCCCCGTGCACTTAAAAAAGGTGGACGAGAAAGCGGCTGATCTAACCGCCTTAACACCAACGGACGATCCGCTCTCGCCCGTTACCTTCAATGAGGTTAAACCCATCATCAAAAATCTCAGACCACGGAAAGCGCCAGGCGCTGATGGTATTAACAACAAGGTCCTTAAAGCCTTACCTTCCAAATTAATTTGCCTTCTAGTGGCTAGTTTCAATGTCCTTCTATCCACATGCACCTTCCCGGGCATGTGGAAAGAAGTGGATGTAATTGGTATTCATAAGCCAAATAAACCAAGAGATGGGGCTTCCAGCTATAAATCCATTAGTCTCCTCAGTACTATGGGGAAAATCTACGAGCGCATCATCCTAAGCCGGCTGAAGGAAGTGGCGCTTAATAAAAACTTGTTTCCAAACGAGCAGTTTGGCTTTCGAGCCAAACACTCTTGTGTTCAACACGTGCACCGCCTCACTCACGGAGCACATTTTAGATTTACAATATAAATTCAATTAGGCGCACTGCATATACCGGTGCTCTGTTTTTCGATGGGGCAGAGACCTTTGATAAAGTCTGGCACAATGGACTAGTTTATGAACTTATCCATTCGGGAGCGACGTTAAGACTGGTTAAAATTATTCAAAACTTTCTGAGTAACAGAACCTTTCGTTTTCGGGTAGAGGGGACCTTCCCCTCTCCCAGACCCCTTAGAGCAGGAGTTCCCCATGGCTCAGTGCTCTTTACAACCCTTTACTCACTCTATGTGAGTTATATTCCTAAAATACCGGATGCTCATCTCGCACTTTACGCGGATAATTCAACAATATACTCGTCAGATAGCAGCCCATTTAGGGTATGCATTCGACTCCAAGCTACATTAGGCGATTGGTGTAGAAAATGGAGAATCGAACTCAATCCTGACAAAAGCGAGGCCATCATGTTTAATATGAAAGCCTGCTATAAAAATCTAAGCCTTAAACACAAGCAACACAAAACGGGAAGATTCTCCCTCTATGATAGCCCTATTCCATGGGTTAAAGAGGTGAAATACCTGGGAATAACATTAGATCATGCGATGAGTTTCTCTCATCACATAACAGCCGTCATAAATTAGGCGAAATTTGTAGCATATCGCCTTTTCGCCTTAACAAACAAGCGCAGCAAACTTTCCTTAAGACACAAGCTGCATCTATATAAAGCATGTGTACGTCCAATCTTGACCTACGCAGGTATAGCCCTTATTTAGATGTCTATGGGCCGCAGAAACTACTTACCATCAGGTGGACTGTGTGCTCGTGTGTCACCCTATACCATAAAAAAAGACTATACACATCCCACTGCTGGGCACATGCCTCATCTTATTTCTGAGAGGGTTTTAGGGGAAGCGTCTGCCGCGCTGCCCCAATGCATGGCGATCGAGCCGGCGGGGATGGAACCAGGTTGAACTGTGAGATTTACAGTGAGTGAGGTTAGTCCCAGACACAGATTACCTCCCAATAGATACCGCATCATGGAATATTTGTTCTGTTTCGATTTCACCGAACTTCGCGCATGTGTGAGTTGCGGGGGATGTGTCAAATGCGCTGTGATTGGATAATTCAAGGTTGAACTTAGAATGCTCCAAACCATAGTGATGGGACAAGGTTGGGAGGTTGATCGATAAATTTGGAATTATATTATTGATAAATAAATAAATTGATCAATTTTTATTTGAAATTTATTAAAAAAATAAAACAATGTATATAAATAACATACATAAACACTCACGCCTGTCACCCAGAGGGGTAGGCAGAGACTACAGACTTCCATTTGGCACGATCCTGACACACCTCTCTCGCCTCCTTCACATCCATACACCTACGCATGCATGCTCGTCGGTTAAGGGTACTCCTAATTTGGCCCGTTTTCAATAAATCGCCAATTTGGTCGATAAATTTTCGCCTAGGACGTCCCTTTCCGACTCTGCCATTCACTTCTGCAACATAAATTTTCTTTGTCACTCTTTCCTCATCCATTCTTTCCACATGACCAAACCACCGAAGCATTCCTTTCTTAATCCTGGTCACAACATCATCTTGCAAACCACACTCTTCTCTTATCACACAATTTTTCACCCTGTCATTCAGATTCAGCCCTAACATACTCCTTAACGACCGCATTTCTACTGCATTTATTCTACTCTCGTGCTTCTTCTGCCATACCCAACTTTCACTACCATACGTTAAAGTAGGGACCAACACAGCATTGTGAATTGCCATACGTGCCTTTTTTGACACATTTTGACTCTTCACAATAGAGTGCAGGGCCCCATTTACTCTGTTTCCTGCATTCACTCGTCGTTCTATATCCTTATCATATCTCCCATCCCTGCTAAATACGCACCCCAAATATACAAACTCATCTACTTGCTCGATCAACTCCCCTTCTATTCTTATTTCACATATCGTTTTACTTTCATCTCTTTCAAAAACCATAATTTTCGTCTTACTTGCGTTCACTTTCATACCCCTTTCTTTTAATGATCTGTTCATTAATGTAACCATCATTTGCAACTCAGCCGCCGACGACGCAAGAATAACTTGATCATCGGCGTACAAAAGGCATTTGATGGTTAACTCACCCATTCTTAATCCGCATTCTTCAACTTTCAAATTTTGCAAACAACTGTCCATAAATAGGTTGAACAACCACGGGGAAGCCACACAGCCCCGTCTGACACCTTTATGGATGCCAAACCAGTCCGAGTAGACCCCGTTGATCCTAACACAAGCACTAGAGTCCCTATAAAGAGACTCCAATGCCTGTATCAAGCCAGCGCTCAACCCAAATGAGTTCAGTGTTTGCCATAGCACATTCCTATCCACTCTGTCATAGGCCTTCTCCAAGTCCATGAACGCACAAAAAACCTTTTGGTTTTTGGCCAAAAACTTCTCCGCGATCATGCGCATGGAGAAGACTTAATCTGTACATCCCATTCCCTTTCTAAATCCCGCTTGCACATCCCAAATTTTTCCATCGGTTTCTTTCATGACCCTTTCAATTAGTACCTTGGCATACAGTTTTCCCACGATGCTAAGAAGGCTGATACCGCGGTAGTTTTTACAGTCCTGCTGCGACCCTTTTCCCTTATATACTGGGACTATCACGGCTTTGCACCAGTCTCCCGGTACCCGTTTCAGTTCCCAGCATAAATTAAACAAGGTGTGCAGCAGGCCTGCCACCACTTCCTCTCCAGCCCTCAGCATTTCGAGTGAAACTCTATCATATCCGGCAGCCTTACCTGCTTTCATGCTTTTCATTGCTTTCATTATTTCATCTATACTTATCTCGCTACCTCCTTCCTCTTCTTTCGGAGTTCCTATTTCATTCAGTTCATACGTTGTCTCCTCACTCATAAACATGCTTTCAAAATATTCCTTCCATCTCTTTAAACTCAAAACTTCATCATTCAGAATATAGCCATTCTCATCTCTTATAGCATTCATTTTAGGCTGTTTTGAACATCCCCTGGCAGTTCTTACGAGTTTCCAGAACATTTTAATATTTGCCTGGAAGTTATCCGATATTCTTCTATCATTTTTATCCGTTCTTTCTTGCTTTTTCCTTTCAACTACTTCTTTTACTCTTTTATTTAGATGTCTAAAGACTGCCTTTTTTCTTTCAAAATCATCATTCGTACCGCTAGAATTACCAGCCTTAGTTGCTAGTAAATCTAGCCATGCTCTCTTCTTTGCTTCAACTTCCGTACGTATCTCATCATCCCACCATAACGTATTATTTTTCCTTTCATTCTTTCTTTTACTAACACCACATACTTCGGTAGCTGCATCTACTAAACCTTTCTTAACATTTTGCCATACATTCTCCAAGTCTAACTCATTCATACATAATTCATCCAAACCACTTACGTTTTCTTTCAGTCTACATTTAAACTTGTTTTTAAATAAAACAATATATATCCCTTTATACCTTCAGTTTTTGAATATTGATTTTTAGTCCGATCTACATAGAACGAGCTTACAGTATCTTGAAGTCTTGCAGTGGTATGCTTGGGTTTGGGTAGATTTTGTTAATTATAGGATCTCAAGCAGATTGCAGCACTCATCCATTGACTGGCGCCTTCACTAGGTCGCTGTGACGTAGGCGTGGGACCCTAAGATGGTCGTCTTGCAATATTTGCTTGACGTGCTGAAGCTCGGCGGTCAGATTTTTTCTGTCACAGACCCCTTGTGCTCTCTGAAACAGCAGACAACTATTTTAATTTACGTAATTAGTGAAAGGGACATTTCAAAAAGACATCAACGGGTGCTTAATTGATATCACGTTGCACCAGTATAAGTTGAACTCCGGTGCATTTGAAATAGCTTAACGTGATAAGAATAGAATTTACTTACCGATGAAATATTAAGCCACCTTTTAGATAACTGGATGTCTTAGCTGACTTGCCACACCATTTCACTGCACAGGAAGCCGTTTGTAATGTATTTTGAATACAAAATTATTTTTAAATTTTCAAAAACTCGGACGTGCCTACGGGTCACAAAACGTGATTCTTAGCGTCACTTCGTATGCTAGCTACAGCAAGCATGTGTTGCACGCGGGGTTAGGGTGTAATCTGTGGTTCCAAAGCTACCACGGCTCTAATACAACACAATTAAATGCTTTTTAACAAATATAATAAAAACACTTATTTAAAACTCAAACACTTGATAGTTCGTGATGCCTATCGGATGAAGCTATAGCTATAGCACGCCGTTGAATGGAATTGAAGACGCTTAACACCGCGCACGCATCATGACACCCATTGATGCGCAAGCATAGTAGGCAGTATAATGATTATAGAAGGATAATTCCCGCGCTGCGCGAGCCTTAAATGCCTACTGTTGCAGGGTTGTCACTGCCTTTTTTTAACAGCTAAGTCTCATTTAGTTTTATAAGTATTTACAATATTTAAAATTATAATACATACGGATACGTACCTATGCATCATATTTGTTAATCATTTGTTTAGTTTCCTCCCAAAGAAGCTGCTTATTGTTTGTCAAAAAGATTCTAGCTTTACATTACAACGTAACGTAGTAAATTAACACGGAGCATTTGGTGTTAGAATTAATGTTTAAAATTAGTTTGATCTGACGTGATATGATAATTAATGTGCTAAGATAAAGAAAGAAAGAAAGATAAATTAATATAAACTATGAATAAAAAGTTAATATACTTAAACAAACGCATATATTAATTTATTTTACAAAAGGAGAAAATAAAATGAAAAAGTCTCAAAAAAAGGTGATTGCGGAGCGCGGCTGTGGCCGTTATCAACTCTGCCCGATCTTCCCGACTTAGCAAGTGTCGTTGTGTGCGTGCTGTGGCTCGTGTGTACGAGTCCGCACCATCACGTGCCAGGCACGAACACATATTAGCAGCGTTCGGTACATCTCTTAGAAGATAGCCTACTATTCTGTTTTTATTTCTTATTAGAGCAGCTTTCTCGTTTCATCGAGTTTCAATCACAACAATTCTAAAAAGTTTTCACTTCAATAAAATGTGAAATAAAATCGAATCGTAATCGATAATTACGGTAATCGATTCCACGTAACATTTTTTAATCTGTGGTAATTGTAACCGCGTAATATGCGTATCCTACATAGTTTTAGCCATTGCCTACCCTCCCATACCTCTTGTTACCATTTTTTTCCTAAAAACTATATCTGCGCAGCTTCGTGCGACTAACATCAGTCCGGCCAAGTTAGATTGCGCGAGCTATACGTCCGTCGCGCGCACTAATGTACATTGTGTTCTACATAGTATATATTTATAGCCTCACACTATAACGCTTACGACAACGGTGCGTAAGTTGCGCGTTGGTCTCGTTCATGGAGGTTAGAGAGAAGGATAACAATCGCTGTAGAAAAAAGTGTCCCAGAAATATGACAAAAAAAGTTAGGCGCTGCGATCGCTAAGTTGTCTCAATAAAAGTGATTTTCAGTTTATTTTCCGATCAGATACTAAACCACTTGTACATCCACGCACAATACAATATTTCACCATTTTTTAATGTTTCTTTTTGTCAAAAAATTAAATAATTACAGAGCTCGTTTATTTTCTCACCAATGGTGCGCGGAAAATTTGTACATTATTCAACTAACTTCACCTACTTGTACTCATAAACAGCTAACTTCGCAGATACTAATTACCAACGGCGGTTCAGGGACAGGTGGGCTGTGCTTTAGCATGTAGCGATCGTCCTTCTTCTCTCTAGCCTCCATGGTCTCTCGTCAGCGCCGCGTACGTCGGTCCACAGAGTACTAAGAGGATACTACTCATCAGACAGGAATCTTAGAGAACAACCAATACGAAACCGGTAGCAAAGAATATATACACGACGCGAAAAGAAACGACACTTAAGCATGTATGCACGTAAAATCGCTTGCGGCTATGTGTGGGTGTCTGGATGTGTGCGGGGGCCTTGAGAGGCGCGCGGAGCGAGGAACGGGCAGTCGCCGACTGCCTGGCCGAGGGCTAGTAGTAATACCGATATTTGTCAGTATGTATTAGTTAATATGAATATATTCGTCAAGTGATATAATATTTCAACTAATATATGAATATTACCGATATCTTAATGTACATATTACTATTCTATTCATGTAGGTATTAAGTTTATGTTACCAAGTAACGTTATTAGTTTTTATAGCCGTCTATGCTAGGTTTATATGCTTTGATAAATATTTTTGTTTTTATTAAATAAATGATATTATAGTATATGTATAAGTATTACTGAAAGTGATTTTAAGTGATTACAAAAAAAATAAATTCCACTGCACAAAACAAGGGCCCTTGTTTTGTTAGTTTAATTTTTAATAAAGTTTTATGATACCTAAAAATATGTGAAGTCATTTTAATGAAAGTCGATATGATCTTAACAAGAATTATGGGGAAATATCGTGGCAATAAAACTAATATATCGCCAATAATTTTATTATATTACATTAACTGAAATATACACTATTAAAAATACCACTAGAGAGTCAAGAAATTTTAGATATCTATAAAGAGTTTTTGTATTTGTTCATTGTTGTATTTATGGATTATTTCATTAAAAATAGAAATGACCTATCTCCTAAACATATAGGGAACAATTTGTTGGCCGCTATGTCCTAGGAAACCTGCATACCTTTGGATTTTCTAAAAAAAATATACATGCTACGAATTTTTGCAATTGTTATAAATAATAATGAAAATTAAAAAATTAATCGAAAACTTCAAAAATATATAAGAGTAAATTATTTTTAAAGGATAGTAGGTAATACTGATTATTGCGTACTGAAATACTAAATGTTGGTTAATTCTTTAAGATTACCATTAACTGTCGTGCATATTTGGTTTTGTCGAAAGTTTTAATATTCCTCATTTAATAGAAGTTGATTTAAAATTGAACGTATCTTTCACTACCTAAATACATAAGTTTACATAATATATAACACATACCTAATATGTATCTTCATTGGTACAAGTCTATAATATTTCATTTCGGTTCGATATCAACCCTAGCGTTATACGCTTCGACTCAAGGTCACCGGCGCTTAAGCTCTCACGTACAGGGAGTGTCACCGCTGTGCCGGTAGTAAGTAGTATAGACTCTTTTATTGACCGAACTTAGCGATCGCAGCGCCTCATTTATGGTATCCATATTTCTGGGACTCTATTTTCTACGGCGATCGTTCTC
Source organism: Parnassius smintheus behrii (assembly GCA_036936625.1). Classification (NCBI taxonomy): domain Eukaryota; kingdom Metazoa; phylum Arthropoda; class Insecta; order Lepidoptera; family Papilionidae; genus Parnassius; species Parnassius smintheus. Next base: position 21,669,531 of record JAUPFT010000016.1, on the reverse strand, counting down.
CTGTTCTCTAACCTTCATGGATTGTGAATACTACAACTAATAAACTACTTTACAGACTTAATAATATCTTGCGCGCACTATAGACAGAGAATCATAGACAGAGAAACCTATAGACAAATTGAAGCCTTCTTTCGCATTCGCACACGAAAAAATAGATTTATGCATACGTCTCGCATAGAAATGAGACAGAGCGGTGTGATTGTTTGTCCCTTTCTCCGTGCCGGTTTTTTATTTAGCAAACTACACTTTGCCAAACAACTTTGACAGTTCGTAGCAATCTAAGGAGTTTACAAGTTGGTTAAGTGAGAAAAAAGTGTTTTTTTTAAGCTTAAGATTGGTGAATCATGTTTAGTTCAGTTCTTAGAACAATCAAATTTTTTATCTAAATATGTTTAAAAGTCATAAAGATTATTGTACTGTACGGCACCGTAATTGTTCCCTATGACTATGGTATACATATGGTAGACAGAGAAACCTATAGACTAATGATCAGCGTGGCCTCGAGTGAGAAAGAACGATAACGAATTTTTAGGTTATACAATAATCTTTATGACTTTTAAACACATTTAGATAAAAATTTTAATTGTTCTAAGAACTGAACTGAACAAGATTCACCAATCTTAAGCTCACAAAACACTTTTTTCTAACTTAAACCAACTTGTAAACTCCTTAAATCGCTACGCTGTTAAAGTTGTTTAGCAAACTGTAGACTTTGCTAAACAAAAATACCGGCACGGAGAAAGGGACAAACAATCACACCGCTCTATCTCATTTCTATGCAAGACGTATGCATAAATCTATCGTTTTCGTGTGCGAATGCGAAAGAAGGTGTCAATTTTTCTATAGGTTTCTCTGACTACGGTATACATAGGGACTATATAATATATATACATATATAGTCCCTAATATATAATATATATTTTGTAATCTATGGTAACCATAGATTTCTGACTATGTACTAGAGATAGTAACTGTCATGTATTTACGTGTTTTAGAGGAGTTTTCATTTTAATTTAGATCGTTTTGTGAAATAAGTAAGCTAATATTTTTTACATAAATGTTTAAATGACTTTTTCGTGTGTTGTAGAAGTTAAAAATGCAACCAAAATTTGTATGCGTATTTTAACATCTCACTTTTATATCATAGATGATAGATATGGCTATTTACTTCATTAATTTATTTTATTTTCGTCCATTACAACTCCACTGCTTAACATAGGCCTCCCACAAGGAATGCCATTAGCACCTGCATCCAGAATAAGTTTAAAATATATTATGCTGGGATGCATTACCAATAACAAAAAAAACACAGGTTTATCATTCATGTAAACGAATAATTGTATGTTGTTCAATCTGTCATTTACAGCTAAATATGTCGCTGCGGAACATACGAAAGATTTATGGAGGTAATACTTTGCCAAAACCTGACGATTCCAGCGAAGACGAATATGAGCCTCTTTATGCCAAAAATTCTGTAAAGCCTCAGTTTTCTAATGTTAGTATTAACAATTATATTAATTTTTTTAATTGCTGAAATTATACAAAATGTAACTTTGATGTATACCACATTGTGTTAAAAAGCACATGTCCATCCTGGGACTAAGCAACTCAAGGATGACTCGGTTCTGTTCTATAATGGAAGAAACACCTCTACACATCCTAACTGATTGCGGACCTTTAATGTGCAAACATAACACTCATCTGGGAAACTATGTACTCCACCCAGAAGAACTGACATTGCTCACGGCTAAGCAACACCTTCTATTCATTGAAGACATACGGCCTAGCTGTGAACTATAGCCAGAGCAACGATCACAATAGATCTTCTAGGTCGCAGTGATACTGGTCTCTTTCCCTAGACCTGCATAGCTGCTCGCACATCATAAAAAAATGATGTATACTACTATAAAACCATTAACTTAAATATTATATGGAATTAAAGAAAATGATGACTCCTTATATTGATATTGTTTTTTAATTGATTGTTTTATATATTCAGATTAAAATGTATGTACATGTAATATTGTATAAAAAAATTAAGCAATGACTCCATAATGGTATGTTGTTCTTCATTTTAGAGAGTCAGGTTAATAAAATTTCGTTTCATTCATTTTATTTTCGTTTCAAAAATGATCTAGATTTTAGTATATAACCCAGATTTTAGTAAAGATATTATGCAATTCAGTAGTCCAAGATTTCTTAAGAATTAACTCAACTTATCAATATTTTTTTGCCATTACCAAAAGTGTTAGTGCAAGGGCGAAATTACATATTTTCTGAGCTGTGCGAGTGATGTAAATGCTTAAATTATTACAAATATCATCATTGGTAACGTTAAGCTACTTACGTTTTGATAAGCAGCATCAAAACATGATCACAACAGTTTATGCAGATATCATTTTGTTTCCTTTAAAATACAGTGATGCTGATTCATTTCAATCAATCAGGTTTTACTTTTCGGAGTTAGCAACTGAGCAAAACATAATTAGGGTGCTGCATGGCTTTGTTAAAATTTTACATTCATTTATGTGCATAAGCAATTATTAGGCAGACTTTTATTTTACTTACTGCAAAAGCGAAATATCTGAAATATTTAATTATAAATGTCTTTAATTAATGAAAAGTATAAATGCATCTTATACAATAAGAAGCAACTTTAGCTGCCATTTGCCAAGGGTGGAGTCCCCCATACAGATATAATCGATAGAATTTACTCAAAAATTCCTATCTTACAAGCCAAGTATGATAGGATCCCAAAACAATTTGTATTCGATAAGAAGTACAGGATACAATTGAAGGAAACTGACCATCTGGAAGGATTGGGTCCAAGAGAGCTCAAAGTTTTCACGGATGGCTCCAAGACAAATGAAAGTGTGGGGTCTGCGGCTTTCTCTGAGGACCTTAATATCTACATATGCACACCGCTAGGTACCCACAACACAGTCTTCTAGGCTGAATGCATGGGTATCATCCAAGCGGCCATAGCAATAGATGCTAGGAAGGTGAAAGACTTCTCCATCAGAATACTGACCGACAGTATGGCGGTACTACAAGCTCTGAGTTGCAATGTGACGAACTTGGGACTGATATACGAGTGTCATCAACAATTTAATGAGGTATGTAAGCACAACAAAGTGACTCTGCAATGGATCAAGGGACACAGTAGATCTAGAGGCAACGATGCAGCAGATGAACTGGCCAGAAGGGGATCGGCCCTAGCAACTATAGGGCCGAAACCAATAATACCAATCCCGTTTGGCTATGTTTGTTCACTGGTACGTAGATACTTCAATAATTTACACGCTCAGCTTTGGAAAAATTTAGTAGACTGTAGACAAGCTAGAGAGGCCCTACCTGAAATAAACAGTCATCTAACCAAGGTTCTAATGAGACTGAACAAGCCACAGATCAGGATAGTAACAAGTGCTATCACAGGACATGGCTCTTTTACAAAAACATTTGTTCACCATAGGTGTTACTGACAGCCCCCTGTGCAGGGCATGCATGGGAGAGGAAGAAACGGCGGCTCACGTGTTGCTGACATGTCCAGAAGTCGCTTCATACAGGGCTAAATATCTCGGCACGCCGGGATCGCTTCCTGAAGTTGCTTGCAACATCAAGGGACTACTGAGCTTCTTTGGGGAGATACCATGGCTCAAATAAGCGTATTATTCCTGCCCACACGCAAAATACGCGCTTAGAAGTGGAGTTCCGGAAAACAGCCCGTCGTAAACTAAACTAAACTAAAAGTATAAATGCATGTATTTTTTATAAAATAAGGGTGACAAACGAGCACACAGTCCGCCTGATTGTAAGTCTGTGGCCCATAGACATTTACATTTAACCTCGATTAAGAATCAAAATGCAGTTGCATTGTCACCCCTGAAGACTTAGTCCTGAAGTTGAGGTCAAGAAATAAATAGTCTAAGTAGTTTTTTAGCTGTTCATGGATTTTCGAGAATCTATGTTAGTACTGCCTATATAGAAATAGGATGCTAGTTGCTGCTGTTTTTGGTCCCAATTTGTAAATAGGTGTTACTCTGGCTATTTTAATTTTATTTTACTTCTGGCTAAGTGTAAAGAACCGGAGACCCTTTGTACTGGAAAAGAGGCATTCCATGTTAGTCTTCAAGGCTGAAAACGCATCTTCAGTTTGATGATGATGAGATGTCTATGGGCCACAGCAACCACTTACCATCAGGTGGACTGTGTGCTCGTTTGTCATCCTTTTCCTATAAAAAAAATATCTTTATTCCAATTTTTTTTTAACTGTTAGCTGAAGGAGAAATTGGCCATAGGGTTTTCTTTAAATTATTGATAATTATATTCTTTAAATAATTTCTTTAAATTAATTTTCTTATTTTTTAATAAAATCATTAGCTATTTAAAGTCTGTTTTATTTATTAAAAAATGTTTGTGCTGGTTAATGTACTCGTATATTAAGCATTTAAATATTTTGTATAATAATTACTTAGTAAAAATGACATATCCTTATATGTATATCGAATTGTGTATAGAAAAACTATGTGTAAGGAATTAACGCAAGGATTTATACTTCCAGGGCTATTTTAATTTCATAATTTTCTTCATTGTATTTTAAAGCAGAATTGCCACTGCTCTTGCAGTACTTTTGCAAAACAATCTACGTTGCTGTTCCGGAATTATCTTTGAATTTTAATATTTATAAATAGCTTAGTATGTAAATTTATATTGTCATTGTATAGTGGATTCACTAATAAAAAGATTAATCACGTTTGGTCATATGTTTAGTTACTACTGAGTTCACCCTCTGAATCTGTAGAAGAATCACCTGAGCTGAATGAATCGGAGTATTCTGAAGAGGTTGAAGTGGAAAAGGTTAAGAAAAAGAAGAAAAAGGGGCGCAAAAATAAAAAGTCTAAAGGTCGTGGTGGGTTGAAATTGGAGGGTTCTGAAGAGGTAATCTTTTATAACACCATACAATTGTTTATGTATGTGCATGACGTTTGTGTACCGAGTAGTAGTCGTGTAAGAATTTCCATTACCCCATATTGTTCCGTTGGTGTTGTAAGGGACAAAAAAGGGAAACTCAAACAGGAGATGCGCAGAAGCATCCTCCTGATAACAACTCAAAATTTTAAAGAACTGCGGTTTTCGATACGCCCGTAAAGCGCGACAACTGTGATAAAAACCCGCTGTTGGCGAAATTTTTCCTTCGACTAACAGATGGCGCTGATTGTCACTTAATTCGCGCTATACAAGCGATTTTTCTATACCATAATATTGTTGTTTTTTAAAGTATAGTCAGTATATATGAGACAATATATGGCGGAGGTCTATCTTTATAAATAAAAAGTCAAAAGGTTGTGGTGGGTTGAAATTGGAGGGTTCTGAAGAGGTAATCTTTTATAACACCATACAATTGTTTATGTATGTGCATGACGTTTGCGTACCGAGTAGTAGTCGTGTAAGAATTTCCATTACCCCATATTGTTCCGTTGGTGTTGTAAGGGGCAAAAAAGGGAAACTCAAACAGGAGATGTGCAGAAGCACCCTCCTGATAACTACTCAAAATTCTAAAGAAATGCGGTTGTTGATAGGCCCGTAAAGCGCGACAACTGTGATGAAAACCCGCTGTTGGAGAAATTTTACCTTCGACTAACAGATGGCTCTGATTGTCACTTAATTCGCGCTATACAAGCGATTTTTCTATACCATAATATTGTTGTTTTTTAAAGTATAGTCAGTATATATGAGACAATATATGGCGGAGCTCTATGTTCAGCTGAGAGCTTTAATGGATTAATGGATGACGTTTGAATTTAAATAACAAGGGTAAAAAATGAAAGAGATATTTTATGAATTATTCGATTTTATTTCAGATGGACGAAATAGATAAATCCGTGATGGAAGTAAATGCTCTACTAGGCAAACCACCACCAGCAACTCCTCCTAAACCAGAAGCAAAAATTGACATCGCGCAAGTTCTTTTTGGAGTTAACATACGCAACCTGAATGTTACTTATGAGTTGAGAAGATTATTCGGGCCTGAAGTTGACGATGAAGTCAAACGGTAAGCGGATTTTATATTCTAATTACGTCACGTATTTACATATTTTTGGCTTATACTTAGTCGGGTCATAAGTTCTGTTCAAAAATTTTTGTAAAATGAATGATACACTTTTTGATAATTATATAGAAATTATATATGAAATGAAAGGTAATTTAATTTAGAATACAGTTTTATTTACATTATTCAAAATGCCCTACCCTATTTTGAATACATGCCCTTAATCGACACGGCCAATCATCAAACATAGCATGTACCACACTCATATCTATTTCTGCCGCTGCTTTAGCCAAAGAAAGAGAAACAGTGGTAGAGCCACGCGGTAGCTTTGCTGTTGCACGTATGGGCCGGCTCAAACCGGGGTGGTACCACGACCTCACAGAATACCGGCGTGAAGCTCTGCTTTCGCGTTTCGTCTGGTGAGTGCAGGTGGCCGGAGGCCCAAATACCCCCCCCCCCCCATCCACATGGTAGCGGAACTAAATGATAGACTACCCCAGGAGGGTACCAGCACACCTGGAGAATCCCTCCCTGAGCATCCACGACCATGTTTCTCCACTTCTGAGCGTGGGTGCTCAGGCTGCCCCGCGTATTCTGGGGGGGGGAGGGGGGGGGGCAAAATTCCGCTCAAGACTACAACTGCTCGGGGCAAACGGAGCAACAAGACCAAGGCGACCCCTGCCACGCTGTCCGTGAATTTCTGCAATATCAGGGGACTTCACTTAACCTAAACGCCGTCCACTACCATCTCGAGACGGCGAGGCTGGCTCTGCTGTGTGAGGCAGGTGTCCTTTCCGGCTAATATTTCGTATCTATCCTACCCGGGGTACAAACTGGAACACTCCTTTGTGCCTCGGGCTGGAGTTTGCGTTTATGTCAGAGAGGACATCTGTTCTCGACGCCTCGGCAGACTTGAAGGTTCGGACCTGTCCATCCTTTGGCTACGCGTAGACAGCGACGACCAACCGCGCGTCTACGGGTGCCTTTATAGGTCCCATAGCGGTAATGCCGAAACAGACCGACTCTTCGACCACGTCCAAATGGCTGCAGATTCGTTGCTACAGCAGATCCCCTCCGCAGAGATCGTGATCCTCGGCGACTTTAACGCCCATCACGCCGAATGGCTCGGTTTACGTTTAACCGATCATGCGGGGAGATCTGTTCATGATTTTGCCTTGGCATATGGTCTGACACAACTGGTTACTTCGCCTACGCGGATTCCAGATGTGGAGGATCATGCACCTTCCTTGTTGGACCTTCTGCTGACCTCTCACCCGGACGGATATCACATTTCCGTCGACGCCCCTTTAGGCTCCTCGGACCTATGTCTTGTCCGGAGCGTGGTGCAACTCACGCTGAAATCGCGGTTGCATTCTGTAGGCTGCCGCCATGTTTGGCACTATAGGTCGGCCGATTGGGATGGGATGCGGTCTTTCTTTGCATCCTACCCTTGGGGGCGGGTTTGCTTCTCGCCGGACGATCCCCACGTTGTTGCGGATTCTGTCGCTGATGTGGTACTTCAGGGTATGGAACGTTTTATTCCTTCCTCTGTGGTGCCCATTGGAGGCAAATCTCAGCCATGGTTTGGTCGCTCCTGTAAAATAGCATCATGCTATAAGCAGGAGTGCTACCGGGCCTGGGCTGACGCATCAGCGTCCCGTGATGTAAATACCAGTGCTCTAAAAAAGAAGTATAATTCCGCCTCTAGGTCCTTCAAAAGGGTCATTGCCAAGGCAAAGTCAGAGCACATAGGCAGAATTGGCGAGAAACTAGTTCGCCTTCCTTCTGGAACCCGTGCATTCTGGTCTCTCGCCAAGGCTGTCTAGGGGAATTCCTGTCAGCCATCTCTTCCATCTCTGCACAGGGAGGACGACTCACTGGCCCACACCGCAAAAGAGAAAGCCGATCTTCTAGGCTCTTTCTTTGCGTCTAACTCGACTCTCGATGACGGGGGGAGTATGCCGACGACCATCCCGTGGTGTGAGTGCTCCATGCCGGAAGTGCAGTTCACACAGCGCTCGGTTCTCAAAGGACGTCCACAAGTCGAGTGGGCCTGACGGAATCCCCCAATTGTGCTGAGGACGTGTGCTCCGGAGTTGGCACCGGTTTTAACGCGTCTTTTCCGGTACTCCTACTCCCTAGGCGTAGTCCCAAAATCATGGAAGACGGCTTTCGTCCACCCGATCCCTAAAAAAGGCGACCGCTCAGACCCGTCCAACTACCGGCCTATCGCCATTACCTCCTTGTTCTCCAAAACAATGGAGTCCATTGTAAACTGCCAGCTCATGAGGTATACCTTGAGAATCACCAGCTGGTTAGTGACCGCCAATACGGTTTTCGCCGTGGTCGGTCAGCTGGTGATCTTCTGGTCTACCTAACTCACAGATGGGCGGAGGCAGTAGAGTCCAAGGGGGAGGCATTGGCCGTTAGTTTGGACATTGCGAAGGCCTTCGATCGGGTTTGGCACAAAGTGCTTCTTTCGAAGCTCCCTTCCTATGGGCTTCCCGAGAAATTGTGCGATTGGATCACCAGTTTTCTTGCAGATCGGAGCATCAAGGTCGTTGTTGACGGTGCAAGCTCCGATTGCAAGCCTATTAATGCTGGTGATCCACAGGGCTGCGTGCTATCGCCAACGCTGTTTCTTCTGCATATCAATGATATGTTGCAAACCCGTAACATTCATTGCTATGCAGATGACAGCACTGGTGATGCTCTTTACACCGGTCGAGCCAATATTTCTCGGGAAAACGTCTCCGAGTTCCGGAACAAACTTGTGTCTGAAGTCGAGTCTGTGCTGAACAGAGTCTCGGATTGGGGGCGACTAAATCTAGTCCAGTTTAACCCCCAGAAGACACAAGTTTGCGCGTTAACCGCTAAAAAGAACCCCTTTGTCGTATCCCCTCAGTTTCAAAGAGCTCCCCCTGTTGCCTCAGCCAGTATCGGAATCCTCAGCGTCGACATATCGAGTGACGTGCAGTTTCGTGGTCACTTGGAAGGTAAGGCCAAATTGGCCTCTAAAAAGCTTGGCGTGCTCAGCAGAGCGGGACAGTATTTCATGCCGGCACACCGCCTGCAACTTTACAAGGCGCAGGTTCGGCCGCACATGGAATACTGTTCCCATCTCTGGGCTGGGGCTCCCCATTACCAGCTCCTTCCACTTGACCGCATCCAGCGCAGAGCGGCTCGAATCGTCGACGACCGAGTGCTTTCCGATCGGCTCGATTCACTGGCATTGCGAAGAGATGTTGCATCCCTTTGCATTTTCATTCGCATATACCATCAGAGAGTGCTCTGAGGAATTGTTCGGATTAATCTCAGCCGCCAAATTTCGTGAACGCACTACGCGGCAAACGTCCCGATACCATTCACACCATCTGGATGCTTGGCGGTCCACCACTGTACGTTTCAAAAGGAGTTTTCTTCCGCGTACAACCTCTCTGTGGAATAGTTTACCACCGGCGATTTTTCCGGACTGATACGGGGGACCTGGGGACCTGGACCTTTATAAAGGGCCGGCAACGCATTTGCAATTCCCCTGGTGTTGCGGTTGATCATGGGCGGCGGTAATCACTTAAAATCAGGTGAGCCGCATGCGCGTCTTCCATAAAAAAAAAAGAATATCGGAGAGATTTCAAAATTTGATGAGGTTTAACGCAGACTTTCTCCTCCAAATGTTGCAATATCTTATAATCTAGTGGGCTTAAATCTGGACTAGAAGAGGGCCAGTCTTTATGTCCGATAAAGTCAATTCCATGGCGGTTAACCAGATTTGCATGCTTCGTGTCCTATAAGCTGGTGCAGAATCCTGTTGAATATCCAATGTCTGCTTTTGAACATTGTTTAAGGAAGAGGTTTAAGAGGGCAACGTTTGTTAGGACGGAATTTTGGTCCACCTCGGCACTGTTTTTTTACACCTTTTTCACAGAGAAACATCTCAGTTAAGTCTGAATATGAGACTCCAAGCCAAACCATGAGTGACGAAGGATAATGTGCTCGTTGAACCCTCGGAATACGCGTGCTGGCTTCTTCACTGCTATAGACATACACCTTATCATTTTATTTATTATAACTTTCTTCGATGTTAAATTTTTTTAATCCGAATACAAAATTTCGCGGTATTATTTTGATCCTGCGTTCCGCCGTAACAAAGCGCGGGATCTATCCAACCTAATTTTTTTCAACCGCTCGGTCATAAAATGTCCGGTCTTCTTCTTCATTTCATCTATCCAGTATTCAAAAATTTTAAATAATAAGGTTTTGACCCAACTAAGTAATTATGTGAAACAGAAAGAAGTGTATTAACAGTTTATATGAGGACAAGATATTAGTCTAAAGTTTTTTTGGCTATTGTACCGTGTGTGACTAGTGGTTATGCCGGCTTACAATTTAGTTTATTAATCTAATAAAATTCTTGGTACCTATGTTTAACCCATCCTTACCTTAATTCTTCTTATATCCATGTCCTGCCTTGGAAGGCAACGCTACGATAGCACCGCGCGGCGGAAATAGTTGAAATTGATCAAAAGCCGCGAGCGCACAAGGGACATTGTGTTCTTCTATTTCCTTTTTATGTTTTAATTATCACCGGATCATGAAGTCCTAGTAACTTCGCGAGTGTGTATAGGGAGCACCTATTACTATAAGCCGAGACTTGTAGAGTGTGTGATATCCTGTAACTGATCTAAGAGTGCGTACGCTTAACTACGTGGCGGGCCTGCTTTTTAGCTGTTAATAATCAACGAGCAAGGCAAGGCTACCCGCGGTACGTCATTCTCATCCACTTTCCTCGTTCTACTTATTGTATATAGTCCACACACAGCCCAATAAATTTTTATCAAAAAAACTTTAGTTACTGGCGCGAAAAACTAATGAGTACTATCCCATCTGATAGTAAGTGGTAATGTAAACAAATTTTGAATGTATATGAAACTTTCACATTACGAACGACGACAATCTTTTGATTTGTATTGCGTAGTAGCATGATATGTCGGTTACGAGGTGCTCACCTGCTGAGTGTCTTGTTATCTGATGGTGGAAGAGTTAGGGGAAAAGTTAGCTAAATGTAACTCTTGCATACACTCCACAATGTATTATCTAGTATACCGTGAGGCTTCAACCAAATTGAGGTCACCCATAAGCTTCGTAGCACGCCTCTCCACTGAGACAAAAGCTGATAGGTGGCACGAAAGTAGTACTAACATATGACAGCAGTACCTACTCAACGTGCGTTTGTAATTAGTTATGTTCAATGTCTGATGCTGGGATCAATGAACTGACCAATGTTTAGATTCACAAGATCTCATTCTTTATGTTATATAAATACATAAATTCTGATAGTCAAGTGGCAATACTAGTAGTCTCTAGTCGTATAGAGATTAGTTCTAGGATATGCGGGAGTTGTGGACACTGAACAGGTCGCAGGTCCGAACAAGCTTGTATGAGGTAGATTAAAAAGATCTCTATTTGGTCAAATTTTGTAGAGTTATTTATTGAGCAAAAACGAAGTACAACTCAGCAATTCCTGCGAATTAGCGATTACAGTAAATCATACTCATCCCATATAATTCTGGTCGTGCAAAACTTAAATCGCTGCTCGCAACCCATAAGTAATAAAGTGAACAAAAGTTTCTTGATGACAGCGAAACCCTAATATAAAACAGCTTTACTTTAAAATATCTCAATGTTGTTCAGTCCTTCTGTTCTCGTTTCCTCGAGGGATAACAGAAATAAATGTCGTTACGCAAAAAAGATCCAAACTACACTGTGTAAAAATGGGTAACATACATACATATAATGGTATTATATGTGGTAGGCCAAATTGCATTTGTATTATGGGTGCAACATGATTGGATCATCTCGAACGGGAAAGGAACATGCTTTTAGAAAATGGCAGCATAATTCTGCTGTGTTTAATATGGTGAGTGTAAAGAAGTGGAGACCCTTTTACTGGTAATGAGGCATTCCATCTTAGTCCTCAGTGGTGACAACATTTCAATATTGATTGAAATCGATGATAAATGGTATAGGATCCTTGGGCCACAGTATCCACTTTCAATCACATGGTCTGTATGCTCATTTGTTACACTTACTCTTAAAAAATGGAGTAATATCTTATTATCATATGCTTGAAACAGTTCTGACGAACTTGCAGTCGCTAAATATCAAAAATATTTGTATAGTTTTATTTTATTTTGTGTTACTTTAAATTTCCAATTTTATGTATTCAGAAGTGTTTTTTTGTTCCTAGTACTCGTGGACGCGTGCCTAATTTGAGACGTTGCCAAAAACCAGTTATTATTCCCAAGGCGTCCGATTTTCTCAGATCAGGTAATTTTACTTTACAAAAAATATATTTTATTCTTAAGCTGAAACGGACTTATAAGTGTTTTATGATGAAGATGAACTTGTACATCACAAGGCTTAGGATAGACAGGCTTCGGAAGTTCTGGGGGAGGCTATTACCCGAAGAGGGGTCCTCAAATCAGACATAATGTATCATAATTAAAAAATGTATACTAACTAAAATAAATAATTACTAAAGAAAAATAAAAAAGACTTCTGCAGTTAATACGCGGCAAAAGTACAACCTTCAAATAAAATGTGTCGATGCCAGATAGTCGACAGTCGGCCCTATTGCCTTTCTTATAAGGCGCTTAATATAATGTTATTGTATAGAGTCATACACCAACCGTACATTCAACCACGACACTCACATTCGTTCTCACATTCCCATTCTAACCGCCGACCAAACAAGACACAAGCACAATACCAAGAATAATATAATTAATAAATTTGTAAATTCAGTCGAATAAATCTTTAAGAAAATCTACGATATCTTTCTTTTGTTCATCGCAAACTTATGAATGCGAATGAAATAAAAACGTTTCACAGCAAATGATTTATTTAGCTAAATAATTTTCAACGTTCAATCCTTAGACATGGTTGAGCCTAAATTTTAGTGTATTAAATTAAAAGAATATTTTATTTTGACTAAAACTGCTTTGTAATAGCGACGTCTACTTTATTCTATAGGTAAAATCATTTTATCGAAAAAAATATTGATTGACTCTTAAGGTGGTCCGTAAATAGACATTGGATGGTTTTAACACGACTAATATAAATCGGTAATATATGAACTCGTTGATTCTGAAAAACGCTTTGGATTTGATAATTTTTTTCAATATGATTAATTTATTTATAATTATTTGTAATTCTATTTTATGTTTAAAACACCGCACACACGTAGTAAAAAGAGGGGGTCCCTCTTTTTACTATGGCATACAGATGAGGCCGATATAATAGGAAACACTTTATACTGAACTAGCTGTTCACTGTTTTTGATTTTGATTACGCGTCTGAGCCACGCGACTTCTCTTCGCTTATCGCGCGCTGAGCCGAGTTTTAAATTATTTTAAACTATGAATCAAAATAACATGCTATAAAGAGCAAAGTTTATCTTCATAAAATTGTCTTGATGATAAAGTAACTTTCGTTCGTAAGGATTAATATGCCAAGCCTTAAATCACTTTTTAATTTTCAATATTTTTTGGTCACAAATAACAATATTGTGGACTTTTTTAGCTATATTTTTGTAGAAGTAATTACGTATCACTAACCATTACGCCGGCGCACGCGGATAAAGCAGTTCGGATGCGCTTTTTCTTCCGACGTGCTTGACAAAAAGCTGATAGATATAACCTAATGCTAGATAGCCTATATATTCCTCGTGAATCTGGTTATTATATACAAAAATAATTTATCAAATCGGACTGGTAGTTCCAGAGACTAGCGTGTTTAAACAAACAAAACACCTCTATATATATATATATATATATATATATATATATATATATATATATATATATATACTGACAGCGCCATCTAGTATCGAATTGAAGAACTAAGCTTTCTAGAAGCCCTACACTCGAACTTTCTGCGTCTGGTCGGTCGGCGCCCGTATCTACCGGAATATTCTGGATGTTTCGGTGGCAAATGTGTTTTTAAAGGCGCTGAAAGACGCGATCGGGGCAGTACTGAATTTGGCGAGACAAGCGAAGCTTCGGAGCGAAATAAAGTGAACCAGTGTGATTAATTATTAGTGTTTTTAAGTTGTAATTGGTGTTCGGTGATTGAAGTGTTAATTTTGGTAATTCAATCGGCAGTTTTTATTGTCACGAACCTCAAGCTCGTAACAATAGTATAGATTCTATCTCGTTCTCTCGTAAGAGATCTATATATTTGTCTCATTTTAATGTCGGTTTATTGTTTCATTGAGTTCAAGTCACATTACCCCTGCGGCTATCACAACACTACCTTCCTTCCGTCCTTAACGTCGTCGATCCTCTGAAACAATTGTTGCGTAATGACCTGTCCTTCCGAAGAACGAGGCCACAATCTTTTTCCCACGCTTCGACCTCTCTTCACTTTAGTTTGCAACTCCTTGGAAGGAAACACCTAGATAGCAGACTGTCTTTTAGTTTCAGAATCATAACAATAAATCCAGCTTTCGTCACCCGTAAGCATGTCGAACACAGCATTTTGGTCACCTCCGTTAGATCTTTGAACCATTTCACGACACCAATCAACACGAGCTATATGGCCGGCCCATTGCCACTTCAGCTTACTAATCCGTTGGGCTATGTCGGTCACTCTGGTTTTACTGCGGATATCCTCATTTCTGAGCATAGCCGAGCATAGCCCTCTCCATAGCTCGCTGAGCGACCTTGAGCGTCCTCATACGGCCAGCAGTGAAGGACCACGTCTCAGATCCGTAAGTCATCACTGGCAACACGCACTGGTTGTACAATCTAGTTTTTAGAGATTGAGGTATACTGTATACTGTAGAGATTGAGTGGCAGCCTCGTACCGGTAGGCGTAGTGTAGGGCGACCCCCCACTAGATGGAGTGACGACCTGGTAAGATATGCAGGAAGTCGATGGATGCAGGTGGCTCAGGACCGTGCTTTGTGGCATTACTTGGGGGAGGCCTATGTTCAGTAGTGGACTTGTGAGGGGCTATAATGATGATGATGATGATGAATCAACACGATGGAGTTTTTGGACCTTTATCAAATTATGAGGTATCCACCGGGTACAAAGCTTCCTAACCGCTGTTCATGGAGGATTTTGTGCACTTGATTAATACCGATGCCTAAGTTTGTCTGAATCTGCTGATAAGTCACTCTTTTGTCAGTCTCTATCATACGCTGCATGACACTGATGTTATCTTCAGTCGTCGCCGTAGAAAGCCGTCCCTAACGCAGATCATCGGTGAGATTAGTACAACCACGTTTAAACTCAATAAACCAGTTGTAAACAGTGGCACAAGATGGGGCTTCATCGTGAAAGTTCAAAGGAAGTCTATCATAACTTTCTTGTTGACTTAAATGACATCGAAAGTCATAAAAAATCATTGTACGAAAATTTTCTCGCGTAAAATTCATGCTAACGTGACACAAACAATTTTCAATTTGCTGCCAAATCGTAATCAAATGACAATTAATAAAATAAATACACTGTAATATGGGCAAAGAGTTCCACGATATAGCTACGATGGCAATCCTTGTACAGAACCAGAGTATGAAACCTATCCAACTGCAGAGAGGTGTAAGACGGTGACGTAATATACCCGAAACTCTTCACCGCTGCATTGAAATATGTTTTCAAGCTGCTGGGCTGAAAGGGATAGGGTATTAACGTCAATGGCGAGTACATCACTCACCTCCGATTTGCCAACGATATAGTCCTTATGGCAGAATCGCTGGAGGACCTAAGGACTATGCTCAGTGACCTCAATAGTGTCTCCCGACGACCTATGTCGGTGGTTGTTGGGAGCACTAAGCTCGAAGTTGTTGACGAGTATGTTTACCTGGGACAAGTAGTCCGACTAGGTAAGTCCAACTTCGACAGAGAGGTCAATCGACGGATTCAACTCGGCTGGGAAGCGTTCGGGAGATAACGATACATCTTCTCGCCAGGCATATCTGAAAACCGCAAAACTAGATTGTACAACCAGTGAGTGTTGTCAGTGATGATCTATGAATCTGAGACGTGGTCCTTCACTGCTCGCCGTATAAGGAAGCTCAAGATCACTCAAAGAGCTATAGAAAAGGCTATGCTCGGAGTTTCTTTGCGTGATGAACTTAGGAAGGAGAATATCAGCAGTAGAACCAGAGTGACCGACACAGCCCAACGGATTAGTAAGTGATTAGGAAGTGGCAATGGGCCGGTTATATTGGTTGAAGAACCGGTAACCGATGGGGAAAAAAGGTTCTCGAGTGGCAGTCTCGTACCGGCAGGCGAAGTTTAAGGCGTCCCCGCACTAGATGGAGTGACGACCTGGTCAAACATGCAGGAAGTCGGTGGCTATTGCAGGTGGCTCACGACCGTGCTTTTGTGGCATTCCTTGGCAGAGACTTACGTTAAGCAGTGGACTTGTGAAGGGCTGTAATGATGATGATATAATATATTCTATTCTATAAGATGTATTGGATATTGCATACAATAAGTTATTTAGGTAATTGTGTCTTTCCAAAGCACATCAAAAAAAGTTGCATATTTTGCTACTTTTTTAAAATAAGTATTTAAATTAATTAGTTTAATATTTATGTTATGTTAAAATAAATAATGTGTTATTTAGGCTATGATTATGTTTATTGATTTTATATAAGAATGTTTTATACAAAGTAATAATAATATAATTATGTTTACCTTATTTGGTCTCGACGAGTTTACATTGTCTTATCTTATATATGAAACTAATTGAGGTATATCCATGTTAATTTGTGAGAGCCTGGTGTTAGTACTAGGAAAGAACTGTATGTCTAATCACCAGTAAACATTTTTATTGCAGAGGGTCCTTCGATGTCCTTGAAAAGTCGTGAAAATGGGTACTCTTACTTCATATTCGATCACAGCAGAGAGTACCAGAAGAAGCATCTCACCTTCTTAATGCTTACCGATCAGAGGTTCGTTTCCTAGAGAGATTTTCTTTTTTATGCTATAAGGTTGATAAACGAACACACATTCCACCTGATGGTAAATGGATACTGTGGCTCATACTTTTACCATTGATTAATATACAAATTGCCGATGCGTTGACACCCTTGAGGACTAAGATGAAATGCCTCATATCCAATAAAAGGGTCTCCGGTTCTCTGCACTCATTATACGAAACACAGTAACATTAACCTACTATTTTACGTTGGTATTATGAGAGAGCGTGATCCCTTCCCGGTCTAGCCGACCCATTCGTGTACCAGCTGATCAGTGACCGCCAACACGGTTTCCGTCGTGGTCCATCAGCTGGTGATCTTCCGGCCTACCTTACTCATAGATGGGCGGAGGCAGTAGAGTCCAAAGGGGAGGCATTGGCCGTTAGTTTGGACATAGCGAAGGCCTTCTATCGGGTCTGGCACCATGCGTTTCTTTCGAAGCTCTTTTCCTATGGGCTTCCCGAGAAATTGTGAGATTGGATCACTAGTTTTCTTGCTAATCGGAACATCAAGGTCGTAGTAGACGGTGCATGCTCTGATTACAAGCCTATTAACGCTGGTGTCCCACAAGGCTGCGTGCTATTACCAACGCTGTTTCTTCTGCATATAAATATATTGCATATAGATATATTGCAAACTGATAACATTCATTTCTATGCAGACTACAGCACTGGTGATGCCTTATACATCGGCCGTGCAAATATTTGTCGGGAAACCGTCGCCGAGTATCGGGACAAACTTGTATCTGAAGTCGAGTCTTTGCTTAACAAAGTCTCGGATTGGGGGCGAATAAATCTCGTCGACGACCGAGTTCTTTCTGATCGGCTCTATTCACTGGCGCTGCGTAGGGATGTTACATCCCTTTGCGTTTTCTATCGCATCTATCATGGAGAGTGTTCTGAGGTATTGTTCGGATTAGCTCCAGCCTCTAAATTCGCATCAAAATTCCCGATACTATCCTCAACATCTGAATGTTTAGCGGGTCCACTACTGTACGTTTTACTATGAGTTTTCTTCCTCGTACAATTTCTCTGTGGAAATGTTTACCATCGGCGACTATTGCGGACCGATACGACTTAGGGACCTTCAAGAAGAAAGCTTACTCCTTTCTAAAAGGCCGGCAACTCATCTGCAATTCCCCTGGTGTTGCGGTTGTTCATGGGCGGCAATAGTCACTTACCATCATGTGAGCCGCATGCTCGTTTGCCCCCACTTCTATAAAAAACATTAACCCCCGCAAGGACCAAGAACAATGTTTTTCACTATAATTTCATAGAGTTCGAGATCTCCTTCCTGGTTTGGAAATTCAGCCGGGATGATGTCTATCTTATCTGGTCGGATCTTATTATTTAACCATATTAATACATCCAGCATTGCTGAAAGCAGCATCCATCTGAGAACAGCACCAAAGATTAGTTTTTTGACGATAGCGTTGACAAATTGACATATTCTAAAACACTGGAAAATTTTGAATGATTGTAGAAAAGTTCTTGATATTATCACGCACAAACGTAATTTACGCCATTCAGTACTACACATACTGGCTGGACCTGCAGACGGACATTTTCCCCTTTATGTATATAATATATAGGGTTATTTTGCAATAACCGGCCAAATTTGCAGAAAGCGCTCAGAATAAGTAATATAGGCGAATGGTGAAGAATAATAAATAAAATAAAAAAACTCAAACTTTCTGTCCTTTTATCATTTAAAATCAAAATGCGTGGTAATCCATTATTTTAAATGATTTTAATGCGCACGCATACATTTGTAAAGGTAGATCGGTAATCATTAATCACATTCAATTTGGGATAATTTCAAATAAAAATAGAAGCCTTATTTACTCGTATTTTCGAAAACAGCAATAATGGTAATAAATATGGTTTATCATTATTTATATATTTGAACTTAAGAAATTTGACTACTCTGTAAAATAACCCTTTATATTGATTTTTACATTCTTGTCACTCTACGCTTTATGTTTGACACTATTCGTTAGCGTTTCACACACCTACTTCATGGTTTAATGTCTGCATAATCTAAAGTTTGATTGGTATAGAGAATGTCTCCGCCAATGCATCACAGGTATGAAGTTTAAATAATTAAATATTAGACATAATTCTCAGAAATATGTCTGCCTGTGATGAGAAAATCGCAGAATTTATATAATCTATCATTAGCTATTAAATATGAGTCGTAGTTAATAAATTAATCTGACTCCACATAAAGAAATGGCCTATACCAATAATTTTACTAAGAATTTATATTAATAAAAATACATTTTTTTACACAGAGTGGGCAATTCAACGTTTACTTCGATTGACGGCTCTTTTATGCATGTCGAAGCTAGATTAGAGGTAAGTTTTATATTAAATTAATATTGGCCGTATTGAATGTTGATTAGCAGTTAGCACCACATGCCAGTATTTTTTTACGTTTAAATAGACTTTAAAATTTCATAAATGTAGTTCTATTCACGATGAGCGTGTGAGAAGAACTACTTATTTAGCTGTCATGTTATTCGTGTATTCGAATTTCGACCTTAGCTTTGTGTATTATTGGTTGAAATTGCCATACATAAATAAACTAATCTCGTAAGAAGTGCGATTATACTGGCGTGTTCAAATTTAAACCTAATTTGTAGCGAGCGAAGGTTGAATTTGTTTAAAAAAATTTAAGTCTCGGGGGAAGTGTGGTTGCCACATTGCAATTATCACTTCGATTTTTATGAAATATTACTAACTCTCGATTATCTTTTCTATAAAGTTTTTGATTATTATTTATGAAATTATATTAAATGATTTTTATAGAAAAAAAAATGTATCACAATAGAAATATTTATGGAAAGTAACTCCATATTTGTAAATTTTAAGTATTTGACTGCTTTTTGCGTGCCTTAACCGCACAGATTTTTTGAAGACCAGTTTTTATGAACACACAAGATTTTTAAATCCAACACCTTGGCAGAGGGTAATAATCATGCGAGGCGAGTCTATTGGGTCAAATGGTCTAAGAGTAATTATTGCAAACTAACCATCCTACCTGTTATCCTTTAATGGATTGATTTTTTACTAAATTAGAATTATAACTATGGTAATGTATTGACTGGTGCTGTAAAATTCCACCTAGTAGCTTTGGACTCAGTGGAGAGACGTGCTAAGAGTAACCTTGGTAACCTTGATTTGTTGAAACGAATCTTTTCAGACTGGAACACAGGTGCAGAGCAGCCAATCATTCCATAGGATGTATTTCTGAGAATGTGCGATGGAATTATATGTTTTACCTTTTACCCTCTCCTTTCCACCATCGGGCAACCAGACGGTCCGCATGTGTTCACCCCTTTTTTGTCGATATTCCATTTCCAAGCATTAGAACGGTTTGACGGTAGAAACGGTTTGATCTAGTTTTTTGTAATGCGTACAGTAACACAAAGCACAGCGTCTGTCTTTCCTGGGACTGGACCTGTCACTATGGGATATAATATACAGAGTGGGTCCCACATATATGCAATAAATGAAACCATATACTTGTTATCGCCTTTGCTGACGATATACAAAAAATGAACGTAATCGGTCCAGTAATTAGGTCAAAAAGTAGAGTTTTAATTTTAAGCAAATTTGAACACTCTATAGAATTGGGTCACTAAGTCAATGATTCAATGAACTTGAATGAATCCTTGAACATTAAAAAGCGACGTTGCCACGCAGTGCAAACTATTGGTATTGAGACATATCGAAAGCGGTGTCTTTTGTCGGCGTGCCACCCGCTTGCAACGTTGTCACTCTTCCAAGGGGTCAAGGTACGTTGTCTAAACAGAGTGTTCACTTTTACTGAATTTATTTTAATATTTATATTGTTTGAAAATTTCACTTTTTTATTTTACGGGTTTTAATTTAATATTTAATTTTTCTACACTTCTACGGACTAGTATTATTACTTGTGGTTTCATTTATTGCATATATGTGGGACCCATTCTGTATATTATATCCCGAAATATACATTATATCCCACGATTGCCCTTCACACTGTGAAATATTTTTTTTTATATAGGATAGGGTGACAAACGAACACACAGTCCATCTGATGGTAAGTGGTTGCTGTGGCCCATAGACATCTACATCTATCCTCGATTACGAATCAAAATGCAGATGCGTTGTCACCCGTGAGGACTAAGATGGAATGCCTCGTTTCCAGTAAAAAAGGGTCTCCGGTTCTCTACACTCACCATACGAAATACAGCAGCATTAAGCTACTATTTCACGCTGGTATTCTGTGAGAGCGTGGTCCTTCCCCGGTCGAGCCGACCCATTCGTGCTACAACTATACTACTAATATAACTGCAGCATGGCTCTACCACGTATAAACCAATCAAATATGGAATATATCCTTTAACCAGTGTGCGTTCGTCATTGGACGATCTGAGAACGTAGCGGAGGCGCGGAAGGGTGTGCGGGGTACAGGAGGTGAAATATAATATGAAAATATCGCTGGGTCGATCAAAAAAATATAGCTTCGGCTATCGGTTCCATTTAAAAGTACGGTGAGCGATATTCATTTATATTTCGAGATGTAATATAAATTATATTATATCCCATAGTGGAAAGTGGGCTTAACATCTTGTGTCATGTTGAAATACGTTGACCCTGTGAGAATCGCACCGATCACGAAATAAGATCGGGACTGTCGGCTCCGCACCTTGCGCAGGATTGATTGCTATGACTATCATTTATATCCACGGTTGCTGCAAACAAAATCAAATATGGAATAAAAGGTTGGCTAAATACTAGGTGTTGCTTCAACACCACTAAACACGTAAATATAAACCGCCTCAATATAAAACGTGGTTTATTTGTTGTCTCGGACTTAAATTATTGTTTAGAAGGAGCCCTGCTAAATAGAGAAGCCCCTTAGTAGAGACACTAAACTTCGGGATTTTTGACATTGGTTGCCGGGGATTTCTTTAATTAAACAGAGCCTAGTTTAAACATGAGGTTAAAATCTAAATTATATTTTGTAATAGGGCCAACTAAGTTATTATTTTATTGAATCAGATTATTTTTTATATGTTTCGGCGCTCGTTTAGTTAGCCTTAGATTACGGTAATTGTGCTTAATTTATATTTCTTTTAGATATGAAAATTTTAAAAAATATAAGGAATATTTTATTTATTATAAAAACACTATGAAAAATTTTCTCTTGCAGGCGGCTGACTTTCTATTCTTCGGGGAGGAATATTCCATGGGTAACACACTTATTGAACAAATAATTGCTTACATGCAGTCAGTATTCCATCCATCGTTCAATCTGGGCGACGTAAGTATCTGCATGAAAAGAATAATATTTTATGTATATTTTTTTGCCAACACACAATTTAAAAATCGCACTGTTTAGTTGCGGCGCTACAGAACACATCGCCGCAACTTATCGTACCGCGGGTGTCGTGAGAGGTGCCTGTGGCACACAGAAACAAGAGATGGCCGGGAGCATGTTTCTGATAACAGTTCATAGTCATAAAAATCTGCTTGGTTAAAACGAGTATCAAATTTACTCTTCAGGCTAACAGATGGCGCATGCAAGCCAACCGATGGCGAATGCGGAAAGCTAATAGAGCTTACTATGCTATGACCTTTTGAAAATGAAATTATGACAATACAATTTCGACGAGCGTGTCTCGAGAAAAGTCTAAAAAGGCCTGGCACTCGAGACAATTTAATTTAGAATAAGTCATACGTCTCGTATTCCGGCGACGTCCCAGAAGTCAAAATATTCCAATTACGACAAAGATCCTATGTGGGCTATGCCTATGATGGTTTAAATTTATTATAATAAATTGCTATTTCTTTGAAAAGGCAGTACTATGAATGTGTGTATATCACAAACATTGTTATTATTTTTTATTTTATCTCACGATTTTGTCTATAAATGTAAATACGCGTCATAGTTAGGGCCAATCCTCATTATAATGCCGTTCACAGTTCGTTCTAGGTCCGATCTCGGTCTGATAAAATATTATCAAGTAAAAAATATGTGTGTGCATGCATACTATCCGTAACAGTCAAGTTTTGGTCGCGTCCTATTCCATTACAATAAATCAGACCGAGATCGCACCGAGAAAGAACTGTGAATGGCAAATATCCTCATTTTCCCTTATAGTAATATCTATTGGCGTCTGCCACATCATACGGCATTTCTCCCTATCTCTTTCTCTATCATCTTTTATGACACGCATGGGAAGAAAGAAGCGATGTATTCTCCTCGTACACAGAAGCAGAACATAATGTCATACACAAGTTTTATAAGTTTTTTTAAAAGTTTTATTGCTTTATTGTTCGATTTATTTTTATTAATGGTTGTTTTCAGAGAAAAACCCGTTTGGAATACAAATACATTGAGAACCGCCCCTTCCATATCGCCATTCTGAAGTATATACATCTACTGACTAACAAGGCTTGCCACCGAACTGCTTTAGAACTAGCCAAAGTTTTACTGAACCTGGATCCTACCGATCCGTTGGCTGTACTGTTCATCATCGACAATTTGGCATTGAGGGCCCGAGAGCATCAATGGCTCGTCGACGCCGTTGCCTATTGGTCGAAAGAAAGAGATGCCGAATACATGTTTAATATTCAGTACTCAAATGCAATGGCCAAATATCATTTAGCCCTTAAAGATTGCAGTAAGTAAATTCTTATTAAATTTTGTTGTAATAAATGCAATACTAGAAGGTCCGTAATTCAAAGTGTCTCGATGGTTTAAAGTACATAGAGTCGGATTCCATCGTTATTAGAAGGATGTGTATGAGTGTATGTTCGTACGTTATACTCAACCAAATCTAAGAAATACCTTTTGGCGTTTCGTATTAATCACTGCAATAACTTTGTACAAGCGTACGCGCACGAACTAAAATAACCTTTATGTAAATCAAAATAATTATGAAATTATCTGTATTTCATTCCAATATGTATAGTTATTTATCACTGATTTAATTTCAAATCTTTCAGACAAAGCAAAATACAAAAGAAAACTACCAGATTCAACTTTTTGCTTGACGTGGTTTCAATGATATTGTCGTTATGCATCTTACCGTATTGTTTAGATGATTCAGATTCATTCTAATGCTATTCACACTCTAGAAATTAGTTTTAGCAATAGGTATGGAAAAAACTGATAACTACTTAACTGATACTAACTTTTGACTTATCTGTTTCTAATTTATTCTGGTATTAATCTAGGTAAAACTGTAAATGATTACCAACTCTAAAGAATCAATATCGATTTTCTTGAGAATCGAATATTGTAGGTACCTATTTTTCAGTTACATTGCCAAGACCAATAAATGTAGCATCTGTCAAAAGGTATTCTTGGATTTGGTGGAGTAACCATTTCGTCATATATGTGTCGAAATGTTTTGTTCAAATTCACTGTTCTGTGGTAATTGAACTTACAATTTGTCATTTTTTGATTTCTTATGTTACACGAATACTACACATTTAATTTAAATAATTTTACGGCTTTTATACCATTTGACTTTTCTATCAAATGTGTACACTGTGTACTTGATGGTAAGTAGATTCTGTGGTCCCATAGTCATCTACGTTGATTCTCGATTAAAAATCAAATACAGCTACGTGCGATGCGTAAGAAGATGGAATATCTCATTTCCGGTACAAAGTGTCAAAAATTAGGGACCAAAAAGTTAAATTTAAATACTCTCGTCATATGAGCCCCGCAGTACTCGAACGTACGTACGTGCGTGCGTGTACGTGCGAACATAAGGGATTCAATCTAGATGTGGACGAGTTTTAGACGTCCGATAAAACGCTCAAGCGACAAGAGCTGAAGAAAGCTTGGATGGAGATGTGCGGGACACTGAGAGTACATCCAAAACTAGACCAATAAATGTTTTTTTTACAAATGTTGTCTTTAATTTTATTTGGACCCAGGAAATATGAAAGATGTTGGTCAAAATGTTATAAAATCTTTAGTTACTTACTTATTTTTTTTAAACATTACTTGTGTAATATATTAAAAAAAGGATAGTTAAATGTCAACGATCTCAACTTGAACCTAACCGAAAGCCATTACGGACATATTTTCGGAACAGAATTTATTCGTAGACTCCAAGATTTCTGAACATGTTGCCTGTGTTAAATACTTGAAAATTGAAAACTTATCCGTTCATTGTGTCCAGGCATTGACAAGAGAGAAGCCTGTGAGCTGTTGCAGAGGGCTATACTTCGCTTTCCATTGGTGGCGCTGAAATTGTTAGAGCTAGTCAACGAGAGTGAACATTCGCGTCTTGCCGGTCATCCCTTGTTCCGCATACCATCTGAACAACAGTGAGGGTTTCAAACAATTTTTTTTTAAATTTTATTTATTAAACTCTTCTACGGATGAAGAAGACGTAGTGCTTACTCTTTCTGTCACTACTGAGGATAAGCCTTTTCCAGATTCTTCCACAAAGTACGGACTTGAGCATTTATTACAGTATTTTTCATCGGCTCGCCAACGTCATACAGTATCGCCATAGTAAAAACAGAATAGTAGGATAACTCCCGCGCCGCGCGAGGGTTAAATGGTTATTGTTGCAGGGATGTCACTGTCTTTTTGTGTAACAGCTAAGTCTCATTTAATTTTGTAAAAAGTACACTATAATATTTACAATATACGTTTCCAATATAATATTTACAAACATAATACATACGGGTACGTACCTATGCATCATATTTGTTAATCATTTCTTTAGTTTCCTCTCAAAGAATCAATGTTTGTCAAAAAAAATCTAGCTTTACATTACAACAAATGTCAAATATCTAAAATACGAGTAAATTAACACTGAGCATATGGAGTCAATTCAGATTTAATGTTTAAAATTAATTTGATCTGATGTGATATGATAATTAGTGTACTTATGAGGTATGTATTTATGTATAAAAAAAGTAATATAACCTGTTAATGAAAAACCAATTCACTTAGAGCAACGCATATTTTTATTTATTTATTTAAGCCTTTATGTCTCAAAAAAAAGGTCGTATCGGTCCGGAAAAATCGCCGGTGGTAAATTATTCCATAGAGAGGACGTACGCGGAAGAAAACTCTTAGTGAAACGGAGATTCGTCACGTAGTACGTTCATGAAATTTGGCGGCTGGGATTAATCCGAACAATTCCTCAGAGCAATCCCCGTGATAGATGCGATAAAATACGCAAAGCGATGCAACATCTCTTCGCAGCGCCAGTGAATAGAGTCGATCGGAAAGCACTCGGTCGTCGACGATTCGAGCCGCGCTGGATGTCAAGTGGAAGCAGCTGGTACTGGGGAGCCCCAGCCCAGAGATGGGATAGAACAGTGTTCCATGTGCGGCTGAACCTGCGACTTGTAAAGTTGCAGGCGGCGTGCCGGCATGAAATACTGTCCCTCCCCGCTGAGCACGCCAAGCTTTTTACAGGCAGAATCTGAGACAGAAAAGGCTCGACTTCAGACATGAGTTTGTCCCGGTACTCGTAGACGTTTTCCCGAAAAATATTGGCACGGTCGGTGTACAGTGCATCACCGGTGCTGTCATCTGCATAGCAATGAATATTGCCGGTTTGCACGCAGCCTATTAATGCTGGTGTTCCACCAGCATTAATAGGCTTGTAATCGGAGCTTGCACCGTCTATAACCACCTTGATGCTCCGATCCGATGCAAGAAAGATTTTGATCCAATTGCACAATTTCTCGGGAAGTCCATAGGAAAAGAGCTTCGAAAGAAGCGCTTTGTGCCAAACCCGATCGAAGGCCTTCGCAATGTCCAAACTAACGGCCAATGCCTTGGACTCTACTGCCGCCGCCCATCTATGAGTCAGGTAGACCAGAAGATCACCAGCCGATCGGCCACTATGAAAACAGTATTGGCGATCACTAATCAGCTGGTGATTCTCAAGGTACCTCATGAGCTGGCAGTTTACAATGGATTCCATTGTTTTGGAGAACAAGGAGGTGATGGCGATGGGCCTGTAGTTGGACGGGTCTGAGCGGTCGCCTTTTTTAGGGATCGGGTGGACGAAAGCCGTCTTCCATGATTTTGGGACTCCGCCTAGAGAGTAGAAGTACCGGAAAAGACGCGTTAAGACCGATGCCAACTCTGGAGCACACATCCTCAGCACAATTGGGGGGATACCGTCAGGCCCACTAGACTTGTGGATGTCCAGGGAGAGGAGTGCTTTGCGAACAGAGCGCTGTGTAAACTGCACCTCCGGCATGGAGCACTCACACCGCGGGATGGTTGGCGGCGGACTCTCCCCGTCATCGAGAGTAGAGTTGGATGCAAAGAAAACTTAGCAAGTGTCGTTGTGTGCGTGCTGTGACTCGTGCGACGAGTCTGTAGCATGTGCCGTTGTGTGTATGCTGTGGCTCGTGCGTATGAGTTCGTAGCAAGTGTCATGTGCGTGCTGTGGCTCCTGCGTACGAGTCCTTACTGTTACGTGCCAGACACGGACACATGTTACTTTCCGACTTAGCAAGTGTCGTTGTATGCGTGCTGTGACTCGTGCGTACGAGTCCGTAGCTAGTATCGTTTTGTGCATGCTGTAGCTCGTGCGTACGAGTCCGTCGCAAGTGTCATTGTGTGCGTGCTGTGGCTCGTGCGTACGAGCCCGTACTGTCACGTGGCAAACACGCACACATGTTACTTTCCGACTTAGCAAGTGTCGTTGTGTGCGTGCTGTGGCTCGTGCGTGCGTACGACTCCGTACTGTCACGTGCCAAACACGCACACATTTTACTTTCTGACTTAACAAGTGTCATTGTGTGCGTGCTGTGGCTCGTGTGTACGAGTCCGTAGCAAGTGTCGTTGTGTGCTTGCTGTAGCTCGTGCATGCGTACGAGTCCGTACTGTCACGTGCCAGATACGCACTCAACACATATTAGCGGCGTTCGGTTTTTATAAGATAGCCTACTATTCTGTTTTCACTATGGTATCGCCTACTAGGTCGCCCTACGTATTCATTTATTTATTTATTTGGGTACTCAAAATAGAATAACATCAAGACATGAGCAATTGAACATAATAAATGCAAAATTACAAGCTGGATGATATTCGAAAACACGTGCATATAACATACTGTATCTGTTTGTCAGTACAAATCTACCCCGAGTGAGGTAATTTTTTACCACCGGTTGTCAGTTTTACTATATCACCGACCCGTTGATAAAAGGTTATGTATATAAATCTTTTAAGTATTTTTCCAAAATTATCCATAGTTAGCATTATTTGGAAGATTTGTAAGTATTTGCGGACGCTTCTTGGTTTGTGAACTTCCAAAGAAAAATACTTAACTAATTACTTCTAAAACTTGGCTCAAAACCCTCCATATTACTTTATACTTCATATAATGTAACTTGGCGGTTTAGGCGTGGCCCAAGGACCAACCACGTCTTTACCTCAACCCACTGATGCTGATATTGATTAATAAGTGCTTTCGTATTTTTGACCAAGTTAACAGTAGTCATAGATTTTTATATAATAACTTATAAAGCGAGTGCTTGACCACAATCCCAGTGCAGTGCAGTGTTATAAATTCTCAGAAAAATTATGAAATGGGCTATCATGATTATTATTATATCATTTTATATATGCTATTTTCTCGAGAAAATTGCTTATTAATGTTTTTTCTTATTCTTCTTCCGTAGAATGTCGACAAACATAAGAGATCTGTATTACCTTTACGCATCATTCACGTCATCAAGATGGCGGGAGCCAAGTATTCTAGAATGGTTTGTTTCTACCGTTGTGGAAACGGCGGAATTATACAACAAGGAAGTAGAAATACAGGTGCGTGCAATTAATGTTTTACCTTTTTACGACTCAGTTACGATACAACTCTTTTTAAGATAAATATAATTAAAATAGACCTTTATGTAATAATTATGTCAATTTTATATAATAAAAATCGTACATGGGAAGTGAACTTAAAATTAAATTGTATTTTGTAAAAAAAATTAAATATATTTTCTGCGGCCATAGTTAAACGTGGAGCTACATATTTTAATTGTTTTTATTTGATGAATAACTAATGTTTGTCTAAAGCTGCGGGCACAAAATTAGCGACAATCGAGCAATGGCGGTAGCCGGATGGCGCTATGTAAATAAAAGAAGAAAATAAATGACAGAGATGTAAATAAAAGCATAGTTTAATATAGCGACGCGCACGAAACGCTGCCCCGCTACCACCATCGCTCCACCGTCGCTAATTTCGTGCCCGCAGCCGTAGTGTAGTTGTAGTTGTATGAACATTCTAACTTTAATTGCATAAACATCTAAAATTGTGATATGGATTAAATCAATAATACCATAGTTTAGACCTTACAGTTGTGAAACGCCTTTGATCTCAGGCGATGTCACGGCCTGCGTAAGTATTTACTCGGCCAGTTGTCATGAAAAAGTAAATAATAGAACTTTCGATATTATAAAACCATTATCATTTATTAACATTATGTATAGATATAGATGTTTTCAGTTTTCGAATGTTAAATTTTAATTGTGTAGTTTATTGTTACGATAAACAATTTTATCAAAAAAAATGAGAGAAACATAAGCATGGATATATATATATATATATATATATATATATATATATATATATATATATATATATATATATATATATTATGTTTTTGAAAACGGCACTTAAAATTAGTCATATAAGTACTTTAAACACGCACGCGCCAACCGCGTGTATTGCCTATTAAGACTGGTTTACACTTCGACAAGTACAGTTGCGAGTTTAGTTACAGGGCAGTTGACAGTAAATGGTTAAGTGGGTAGTAGCGTTCAAACAATGTCTTCGTGGCGAGTTTAGTTAAGCACATTAGTTCATACAGTTCATTGGCGTATGACGTTTCAAGACTTCGGAATTTTTCCGGTTTTCGTTTAAGATGGTTTTAGGATTACGTCAAGAATTAAATGATCTGGTCAGAGAAGTATTAATGGTTGTTGTTAAAGAAGTTTTTAAGAATGTTCATGAGTGCGGCATCTCGAGCAGGTTTAATTTTACAATTTAAACTCCTACATACATACATACATAAACATACGTGTTCTAAATACTTCTGTACGAATTTATACGTGATATCTTCCGTCCATTTTATTATTAAAACTCGATATAAAACGTATAAATATTCATTAAACAGTATCGTACAAACTTTGTGGTGAGTTTCATTATAAAAGTACAATTGTACGTTTTGGCGCGCAAACGTTGCGTCCTGTCAACTTATACACTGAACTAAACTCGCTCGTTTATACGAACGGCGAGTTTAGTTGCGGGTGGCGGGAGACGCGCGAGAGGGCAGCACTTCGCACTTAACTCGCCGAAAAATAGCTCGGCCGGCTATCCCGTTCAAATTAATCGTTAACTTGCTACTTAACTCGCTTATTGCCGTTCAAACGAGGTCCAAACTTAACTCGCCAGGTACGCAAGTTAACTCGCTACTGTACTTGTCGAAGTCTAAACCGGTCTTTAGACTCAGTGGTCAGTGCAGTGCGCTAGGACGAGGTCGCCCCGCCCCCTTATCCGCAGTACCCCCACCGTAGCTTTGCAAAAGTACATACGTTTCCCACCTGTAAGGTGTTTAAACTGTGGTAATACTTAATTTAATTATACATTTTTTATTACATGGATATTAATGCCATTGCTTACATCCTGCAGGAAGAGGCGAAGAGATTAGCCAATCAATGTTCCAACTTATTCCGTCAAATACCGGATCAAGTACAAAGGCATATTTGTGTTATCAGATCGATGTCTAACTTACTTGTCGAGGGGGTTAGTATTATTTTTTTCATTCTTTCATTAAATTATAACAGCCTGTTAGTTACAGTTCTTTAAATATAGCTTGATTAGAATGACAGCTGTCATTCTGATGTGACTAGTGCTGGGAACATTAAATCGATACATCGATAAAGTATTCATTAATATTAATAAAATATATGCACCCAATACTTATCTTAACTAAGTATTTAGGCAATGGAACTCATTTTGGTCTAATAAAAAATTGGCAATAATAAATTTATTGACACAAGGGTCCTAAGTCACAATCATCATCATCGGAATCAGAGTCGCTGAAACAATCTTCGATATTAACTATTAATTCCTGATCACACGAATAATCAAAGCGGACATCAGTTTGCCAATCTTCTGTGATAATTCTTCGCGTTTTATCGACCACTTACTTCCAATCATTTGGTGTTACGTGTTTACATGCATTGTTCAGCAAATTTAAGATTTTTATTTGCCATGTACTGTGGGGTGTCTTGCTGCATGACCTAAAATGAAAACGATGAGTTAATTTTTTTAAAATTAGTGATGCACTAATTATTCAACTTCATTTAAATATTAAATACCTTTTACATGCGCCCAATATAATTCTATTGCGTTGTACTGGCAATGATACGGTAGCAGGTGGATAATGGTAGGTCCCTATTCTTTTGCCATCTCATTCAAAACATACATTGACGTTTGGATCTTTTGTATTTCCATTAAACGCAAAAGTTACTTTTCAACATAGTGCCGTCGGCTTGTACTCCCTTGGTTGGCAACCACGACGTTATTTCATTTTTCCGGTTATTCTCTGTCGGACGCTTATTTTTTTGAACTGGGGTTAGTATAGGATACATTGTCCATTGGTATCCCATGGGGTTCATCTAAATTATTTAGAAGTTTTATAAACCATTACTTTTTATTGGTACTCCGTGGTCTTGACAGACTTGAATGCTAGTAAACAATTTGGTACCAATCCAGACCAACGTGGCAAATTATTGACCATTGCCTTTAGGTACCTTGGTAGACGATTCGGGTTTATCATCAGTCCAAGATTTAAAAACCGTGTGGTTCGTATTCAGCCGTTTCATCCAGGAACACCACTTTATCCCATTTTTTATGTATGAGTGTCACAATATAGTAAAATTATTTTTGTTATATGTTGCTCATCAAATTTTGAGTTACTTTTATCTTAAATCTATTTTGTTATAAAATTGTAACGTTTATCAGTGATATTTGTTAACTTAAATATTATATAAAAAAAGCTTTTAGGAGTCTCGGCTTTATATCAAGGCAATGCAGGAATTTTCAGAATTTATTTACTATTAGAATTTTATATAATGCTCTCGTAAGAAGCCAACTTGAAACGAACGCAAGTATTTGGAATCCACATGAAAACAAGTATAGTGTCATGATCGAAAAAATTCAAAATAAATTCACACGATTTTTATACTTTAATCAATACGGAATCTATCCTTGTTTTCCACTGATGAATCCGAGTCTGTTTGTACTGGGGATAGTTGGTTACAGCCGGCTGAGTGTGAGGAGAGATATCACGCTTATTAAATATGTGTGGAAAGTATTACGTGGATGGATATATCACCGAGATGTGCTCGCTTCGTTAAAGCTGCTTGTGCCTAATAATTACGTGTATTCTCGTCGTCGTCCCCCATTACTCCTCGTGCCCGCTGCTAGGACGAAGTTGCTTCAGAATGCATCATTGTCACTTGCTATACACTATTTTAATATCATCTCACAGGATATTGACATATTTGCATGTAGTGAGACGAAATTCCTAATTGCAGCATACAAATGCGTTGAAAATTGTTATGTTTTTGATTAGTATTTTATTTTACCATCAATTTGATAGATTTCATACTAGATATTATTGGTTATTAGTCAGTAGTTTTCTAATATTTAGATTGATTATAGCATCGCATTGGTTTAATAACTGTAATGATGTTATAATTGTGTAATAAATAATAATAATAAATAAAATAATAAATAAATCCCAATTATCAATATCTATCACTTTTCGTAGAAAATCAATGCGTGCAAGAACAATGCCGTTACGTTCCATAATAATTTTTCTTTTGTTACTATTTTTATAATAGATTCCAATTTTATATTGTTGATAAAGATGTTAGGCTCCCACTGAAAAAATTTGCATCTTACAGAGAAACTGCTAATTTTGTTAATGTTGGCAGCTCATTACGTTTGTAGTATGTATAAATGTGAATACGAATTGTTGCGACATCGTTATCGTCTATATCTGTTACAGGGCAACATGTCTTTCTCTTTTTATTTAGAGTAGATAGCTTATTCTCCTCCGCTCATGTGACCAAATTTTTCTTTGCTGATTCTAATCACAGTAGCTCTTCCAATTCCAAGAGCATCAGCAACTCTGTCACACACTTGTGACACTGGCAACAGTGGACCGCCATTTTGGTATTCACTTTCAAAATAGTCACGCAAACGAATCACAAAATCGCGAGATTCGCTATTTAAAACAGTTTTTCTGGTTCTCTTTGGCATTGTAACGTCAAAAAGGCTGTAACAAAACAAAAAAAAAACAATAACAAAAACAACAAATACTCAAAACAACGAATAAAACGAAAACTGGGGAACACATAGCGTTTACAAGGCTTCTGGCGTCGGCACTCGTACTGACTGACGCTCAAACAAACAGAATGGCGGCTCAATGTCTTCAGTGTTACTAATATTAAAAGATGGACGTGTAATTATTTTTAAGGAAACATTTTTTTAAACATTAATTGAAATAAATTTATTTTTTTATAAATTCACATTTGTCGATTTTTTCCATCTTGTAACATTAATAATTATTGTAATAATGAATTAATACGAACTGGTTTAATTTTAAAGCCAAATTTATGTGTTATGCACGTTTATAAGTTAAGAGTGTTGCCAGTGATGACTTACGGATCTGAGACGTGGTCCTTCACTGCTGGCCGTATGAGGACGCTTAAGGTCGCTCAGCGAGCTATGGAGAGGGCTATGCTCGGAGTTTCTCTGCGTGATTGACTCAGAAATGAGGATATCCGCAGTAAAACCAGAGTGACCGACATAGCCCAACGGATTAGTAAGCTGAAGTGGCAATGGGCCGGCCATATAGCTCGAAGAACCGATAACCGATGGGGAAGAAAGGTTCTCGAGTGGCAGCCTCGTACCGGTAGGCGTAGTGTAGGGCGACCCCCCACTAGATGGAATGACGACCTGGTAAGACATGCAGGAAGTCGATGGATGCAGGTGGCTCAGGACCGTGCTTTGTGGCATTACTTGGGGGAGGCCTATGTTCAGCAGTGGACTTGTGAAAGGCTGTAATGATGATGATGATGATGATGATGATGATAAGTTAAGAGCTGTCACCAGAAATATTGTTCACTCGCCAGAAATTAATGATTTTTCTTTTTCCAATATTAATCAAATCACTCGTTACATTGAACGCTACTGCAAAATTTTGCCGTCACTTTTAATGACAGCTGTCATTCTAATCAAGCTATATTTAAAGAACTATAGTATTCGTCTCTGTCATATCTGTAAGAACTATAAGTCTGTACGCTATGTCTTAGCATCGACTTAGTATGTGAATTTTTGTATTCGATGTCCGATTTATCTGTTTTTTGTATAATCTATACTAAATATATAAAATATGTGTTTGTGTTTGTAGGCTGTTATGCCTGATGTGCCTTTAACACGCTTCTCGGACCCCATACCACCCATTACTACCGTCGACCGCTACGGTTACGCAAGGCTGTCCAGTAACTACTCTAAGCTGCAACGATTCCTTGGGTCGTATGTATATTTTATCGTTATTTTTTTATCATCCCCTCTTGACCAATATACATTAAAAAATCAGTAAAGAATTTTAAATTTTTAATTTGTAAAGAGCAAGTCCATCTTTTTTTAAATTTATTTTTCTTTATATTTTATACATGGTGTTTGGTGGAGGGTTAGACAAACTTGGGGGGCTTGTAGGTGGACCTATTTTTAAAATACAAATTGAAGTAGAAGAGGCCCTAATTGTTCACATCTTTTTTTGTAATTTTCTCATATTTCCAGAAATTTTACCTCTTTATCTCTACATTTTTTGGTACATGTATGCGATTGAACTTTTTATTTGATTTTGGTCCTAGATGTATCCTTGATCTATTGAAGGCATTGTTAATCCAAAATAATGTGTAAATAATTAGTTACGGGCTCTCAAAGTAAAAAAAATTAAGTCAACTTAGCATCGTTTTAAAAAAGTACTAATAATGATCGAGGAGTTCAAATGCTTTTAAAAACTTCTCAAAACGTCGCTTATTGCATTGGTGTATTACATGTAATAGAAGGGTCTATCAACTTGTCAAATATTAACACATAAGGAAAAAATGGAGTAAAAACGCTAAAAATAAAACATTGTAAATATCACTTCCCTATTTCTAATACAACGGTACTCTAAATTAGTAAAAATTACCTTCAGTAAATTATGATTTCTTACCATACCTAGGCATCCAACTGCAGTCTTCGAAAAAAAAAGGAAATTGTAATTGGTGCGAGGTAAACGTTCCAAGAGGAGATAAAAAGCTTTTGTTTCGCTTAGTACATTGTGCCGCATTCTTCTGTCTCTTTCTGTCATGGGATATTTTACCCACAATCCTTGCCTCTAGCGGTACTGTGGGCCCGGTTTGTTTAAACGTTTAGTCGTGATTAGACTGCGGTTACTGTGAAACGTATCCAAATTATCGTACCCATTACATTTTTTAGTTATTTTGTTATTACCTAGTTCTGTTAAATTTCTTTGTTGTTTTGTTGTCGCAATGGCGGCATTCAGCTACGAAGAATACGCTAAAAATTATTTACATACATTTGCTGAAATACACTTGCTGCACAGAGACTGTATAGAGAGTTGCGTCCCAACAAACGTGTGCCACACCACAGCTCATTTTCTGATACCTTTCGGCGACTTCGAGAAACGGGAAATTTAACCTTCGAGAACCACGAGTCAGTGCAAAGCAGCACCATGTTTCTGTAGACGAAGCCATACTCTAAGCGTTTAGGACCCACTACCATTATTCGAAAGGTGACCAGAGATCTGGGTCTTTCCATATAGAAAGTATGGTTTATCGTCAATGTAGATGCATCTTTTCCACTAAACTCCGGTGCAAGGTAAATTACTAAATTTATCTAATCTAATGGAGTTCATCTTTGTCTTAGTTCGAATCAATAAGTAATTCAAAAAATGATTTTGTCTTCATCTGCCCTTGCACAAGAATTTTTTGTTTTTTTCTGTTTCATGAGGTCGCACCCACCCACAGCACTTTAACCCATAAAGACTTATATATAAAGACTACTTTTCTATGGAGAAGTTTGGCATTATATAATCAATATGAAATTTTCTATCCTCCAGTGCAATAAAAAAACTGTTATCCTATGGATATTTATTAGATTAATCTACGTTCATTTCGTACGCGTTTAGTACAGTATTTTCGCGTGAATTTTATTGTGTTGATTTTTTAATATTTCTAGTGTTTTATTAGTGCTTTAGTATAGTGTTTTATTATAAAATTGGAATGAAAGTTTTTGTGTGAATATAATTTATCTTTTTACGTAAATGATTTGGAGTAATATATTTTGAAATAATTGTGATTTTCACTGTGCCGACATTCGCTTGGTATGTTTCTTTTTATTATCAAAATACAATAAAATCTTTTTATAATGAAGTAAAACCTGAATTTTATTTGGACCACGGGATAGAGAATTTTGTATATATTTTATAATGCCAAACTTCTTCAAAGAAAAGTAGTTTATAAATATAAGTTTTAATGGTTTTAAGTGCTGTGGGTGGGTGCGGTCGCAAGCGACCGCTCGTGATTTTCCGGGAGCATGCGACTGCATGGGATTTTTATGGTAATTGAAGGGTTAAAAATAGTAAAGATGTTTTTGAAGAAAATTTGTAATAAAAATGTTTATTTTTACTTTTGTATTTTTATCCATTTTCCCCATAAACCTTATTTTTGACAAGTTGATAGACCTTTTTGTTACATGTAATACACCGATGTAATAAGTGATGATTAGAGAAGTTTTTAAAAGTATTTGAACTCCTCGATCACTATTAGTTCTTTTTTAAACGATGCTAAGTTGACCTTTTGGACTTATTTTTTTTTACTTTGAGTGCCCATAACTAATTATTTACTCATTATTTTGGATTAAGAATGCCTTCGATAGATCAAGGATACATCTGGTACCAAAATCAAATAAAAAGTTCAATCGAAAACATGTACCAAAAAATTATAGGGGTAAAGAGGTTAAATTTCGGAATATATTAGAAAATTACAAAAACAAATAATTAAAAAAATGAACTGTTAGGGTCTTCTACTTCAATTTGTATTTCACTAATATGCCCACCTACATGCCCACCAAGTTCGTCTAACCCTCCACCAAATAACCTGTATGGATGTCTATTTGTTGGTCAGCCTATCTGATTGCACAGGATCGCTTTCATTTAAGTTCTTCTTATTTCATGGCATTACATTTAGCAATACTTATAAGTGAACCTAAGCTTTATATCAGCCGGTCAACATAATACAAAGTGTAGCACAATGCTTGCAATCCATGATGTTGCATTCTGTTGCATATTCTATCGCTTCTACCACGAACAGTGCTTAGAGAAGTTGTTTGGTCTAATTCCAGCTGCTAAATTTCATCGTCGCACATTGCGACAAAACAAACGATGGTCTATACCGGACATTATATAGGGGCCTCTCGACACATCTAGAATGTTCGAGTACATATCGGTCCCGACTAACTAGGTGTAGAAGTTCTGCTACTCGATGCTAGACGTCGGTAGTGGCCATGTACCAGACATTAATTATGGCACGCAACAATACCGGGTGTTTGTGAAACGCTCCCGAAAACGAAGATAGACGATAGTACTAAGGATACCTTTGATGTTGAGATGAAAATAAAATCGACATCGATGAAAAAAAAATATTTTACAACGTTTATATAGCTTTTTTCACGCCCTATCATGTTAGTACAGCAAAGCAAGCAAGCAAGTAAATATACCACCAGTAGTACAAGAGTATACCTAAACATAAAACCAGCAGTGAAGATTAACACTGAAAGACACTTCATTGACGGTGTAAGTGTATAATATTCACGACTCCATATCATCCCGTTGGTGTCGAAAGAGGCGATAGCGGGAAATAAATCAGGAAATGAGAGAACTTCCTAATAACGACTAAGTGTGGCAACTATGGCAAATATCCCACCATTGAAATGCCATTGCAGTGCCTATGTCCAGCTGTGAACATTCATAAGCTGTAACGGTAACGGTATGAATGTAAAAATAAATTTAATACTGAAGAAGCCGTGATAGTCCCAATATATAAGGGAAAAGGGTCACAGCAGGGCTGTAAAAACTACCGTGGTATCAGCCTTCTTGGCATTGTGGGAAAACTGTATGCTAAGGTACTAATTGAAAGAGTTATGAAAGAAACTGATGAAAAAATTTGGGATGTGCAAGCTGGATTTAGAAAGGGAATGGGGTGTACAGATCAAGTCTTTTCCATGCGCATGATCGCGGAGAGGTTTTTGGCGAAAAACCAAAAAGTTTTTTGTGCGTTCATGGACTTGGAAAAGGCTTATGAAAGAGTGGACAGGGATGTGTTATGGCAAACGTTGAACGCATTTAGGTTGAGCGCTGGTTTGATAGAGGCATTAAAGTCTCTGTATAGGGACTCGAGTGCTTGTGTTAGAATCAACGGGGTCTACTCGGACTGGTTTGGCATCCATAAAGGTGTCAGACCGGGCTGTGTAGCTTCTCCGTGGCTGTTCAACCTATTTATGGACATCTGTTTGGAAAATTTGAAAGTTGAAGAATGCGGGTTGAGAATGGGTGAGTTAACCATCAAATGCCATTTGTACGCCGATGATCAAGTCATACTTGCGTCGTCAGCGGCCGAGTTGCAAATGATGGTTACATTAATGAACAGGTCATTAAAAGAAAGGGGAACGAAAGTGAACGCAAGTAAGACGAAAGTGATGGTTTTTGAAAGAGAAGAAAGCAAAACGGTATGTGAAATAAGAATAGAAGGAGAGTTAATTGAGCAAGTGGATGAGTTCGTATATTTGGGATGTGTATTCAGCAGGGGTGGGAGATATGATAAGGATATTGAACGACGAGTGAATGCAGGAAATAAAGTAAATGGGGCTCTACACTCTATTGTGAAAAGTCAGAATGTGTCAAAAAAGGCACGTATAGCAATTCACAGTGCTGTATTAGTCCCTACTTTAACGTATGGTAGTGAAAGTTGGGTGTGGCAGAAGAACCACGTGAGTAGAATAAATGCAGTAGAAATGCGGTCGCTAAGGTAATGTTAGGGCTGAATCTGAGTCAGGGTGAGAAACTGTGTGATAAAAGAAGAGTGTGGTTTGCAAGATGATGCGGTGACCAGGATTAAGAAAGGAATGCTTCGGTGGTTTGGTCATGTAGAAAGAATGAATGCGGAAAGACTGTCAAAGCAAATATATGTTGCAGAAGTGAATGGAAAAGTCGGAAAGCGACATCCTAGGCGGAAGTTTGTCGACCAAATTGGCGATGTACTAAAAATGGGCCAAATTGGCCAAAGAGTACCCTTAACCGACGAGCATGTATGCGTAGGTATATGGATGTGGAAGAGGAGAGAAAGTTATGTCAGGATCGTGCTAAATGGAAGTCTGTAGTCTCTGCCTACCCCTCTGGGTGACAGGCGTGAGTGTTTATATTATATATATATATATATATATATATATATATATATATATATATATATATATATATATATATATATATATATATATATATATATATTTTATTAAATTTAATACTATAATTAATTTTTCACCACACATACAGGGATAGTGACGCACAACGGAACTTTCAAGTAAATCTAGAGGACGAAGAAAATAGACGACCGGGTAGTCTCGGTGCGTTGATCACGTCGTTCTTCACATCCTTACAAATCAACGAACAGTTGGGGAACGTAAATGCGAACGCTCTGGAGGATACCGACGATAGCGATTTCGATTAAGAATTTACAATTTTGTATGTCTATTTTAATAGATTAATGTGACATTCTATTGAAATATTCTATAATAATCATGTTATTGAGACATTGAATTGTATTTCCTTTGCCAAAACAATTTACAAAGTTGTACATCATTTTAGGTTCTAGCACCTTTGATATTCTCCTGTCTACTTCATCTTCGACACAATCTTCTCTGTATATTTATGACTATTATTTTTTGCTTTATGATGGCGATGTTTCTATTAAATTCAATATTAAATTACCCTTTTTTAATGTAATGAGTGCATAATAAGTCGAAATATGTAGAATATATAATTATACAAACCATAAAAATATCTAAAAAATAAAAGCAATTAGTATACGATTTTCCGTGACGTGCTATGTAATAAATAATAACATATCGAGTGTTGTTTATTTATATATTTTTTTGTTTAATGTGTGATAGACATTTCAATGTAAGTAGATTCAGCAGGAGTGTAACGAAGATAATGATAAAGTGACTAGGACAAATGTGTAATATCTATTTAATTTATTTGATTTCATGACCATTGATATATTAATAATATTTGTTCTTTATCTATGAAATTGGGGTATTATACGGGAAATGGAACTATATTTTACAAAAAATAATTATAAAAATATTTCCTTAAACTCTTAACACATTCTTGCCGTTTTATAGGCAGTTTGTTGACGCGTTGCTGATTTTTGTGAAGTTTTCTAACAGGTCTTGTAAATTAAGTACATATTATGTAAATTTTATTATTAAATGTTTTATAAATACGTGGTAACGTGCTAATTTATATAATATGTTTATAATAAACATACAAAGTGCATAATATTTTGCATAGTGTTGATTAATCTATTCGTGCTTCAATCCACCACTACTTTATCTACAATAATAATCAAATTACGCCACATAATTTGTATTTTGTTGTTAATTGTTATGGATTTTGTTTAGTTTTTGTCCAAATTTTACGAGGCTGGCGTCGTTAGAGAGTAATTCATACTATGGCGTACAGTATTTTAGTACCCGGTTGACCGAGCTTTGCTCGGTATTTTTCGCTCGATTTTTTTTTATTTCGTGTGTTTTGGAAATTATATGTAGATAAAAATTACATACTGATGAAATATAAATAATATTTTTTGATCTTAGCGACATAACAGAAAAATCGGAACTGGTTATTTGAATAAAAAATCATGAGTGCAATTATTTTAATTTAAATTTTCGTGTTTTTAAAAAATACTAAAAAAAGGGCTCGAAAACATAGATTTTCTCAAAAAAGAAAGGAACTTGAAAAAAAAATTAAAAAAAGTCGGTCGGTCAGTCTGGGCTCGAACCGGGGTTTTACGATTTTGTGACTGCCCATTATACCAATTAAGCTAATTATAATCATTGACAATCTGTCGAAATTTACCTTCTTATTCTAACGATATTGTAGCAGTTTTTCATTGCCTAAAACTAGATCGATTTATTACCCCCGAAACTCCCTGGACACTAAATTTTATGAAAATCGTTAGAGCCGTTTCCGAGATCCCGATTATATATATATATATATATATATATATATATATATATATATATATATATATATATATATATATATATATATATATATATATACGAGAATTGCTCGTTTAATAGTATAGGATTACAGATTTAGTTGAAATACCGGTGCCCATTAATGATATTATTTCGCAGGTTATTTTTGAGATATGCTCATAACACATGTTAGTTATGAATTAAGAAAAATATTAATAAAATCGTGGAGTGTTATATGGCGGGTTATATAGTTAATATGTTGTTTGTGTTGTTAATTATAGATACTTAACTTTGATGCTCAATAAATACAATTGCATGTTGTTTCGTATTATTAATATCGTGAATGTCATCAAACAATATTATGTCAACTCTTAGCTAAAAAATAATGATTTTGGAATTCACAGTGTCAATTTATGGATGTTTGTGTTATCAAGGTATTCTGTATTTGATGTCGTATTTATCAATAAAAGATCAAAATACAATAAGTGTTTATTTTCTAGACCTCACCTCTACCACTATCGTTATAACGTGGAAAAATGTAGATAAATTTATATTTATTTACTTATTTATAACACCGTAAATACATTAGGTATATACAATCTGTTAGACCTGATGTATTTTCGATAGTTGTACGGTGTATTGTATGGAAAAATATTTAGGTACTGTGATTTTTTTGCGCCCGAACCAAATAATGAGAACACTCTGGTAACGGAGGAGAGAGGTGGTGAATGCTCATAGCATACCACACAGCCGACTGTGTGGTTATGTGGAGACTTTTACCCACTAAACACCACCTATTGGGGATTGGCTTAACGATCTAGCGAA
This sequence comes from Parnassius smintheus behrii, assembly GCA_036936625.1. Lineage (NCBI taxonomy): Eukaryota > Metazoa > Arthropoda > Insecta > Lepidoptera > Papilionidae > Parnassius > Parnassius smintheus. The sequence continues at coordinate 21,627,261 of JAUPFT010000016.1, read as the reverse complement.
AGATCTTTAAGCCGTAAACGGACGCGACCCTCCTTGGCTGAAAGGATTTCTAGATTATGAGATGATTCTTTTTAATCTAATCACAAATAACTATGCTATTGATTGCAGTCTTGAATCCAATAATTAATATTGTGAGTTTAGTACAAAAAAAAAGCTTAATTAAGTCACAGTTAAAAACGTTATAACACAAAACTTTGGCGCCTAGTATTGCTACTTACGAGTATCTTTCCATAACATATTAACAATTTAGAACATAAAAAACTCGACAATATCAAAGTATGATAATGATGCCCTATTGTCATATTACGGCAAAACTTAACAATAATGAAACACTAGGGAATATTGTAATACATTTATTTTTTCTTAAAACTTAAATGTTGTAATTTCACTAATGGTGCGTATCTCTTCGAGTTTATTTCCTCTGCTGAGTTAACTATTTTGCGGCGTAATTCGGCTAGATTTTGTATTGGTTTCCTGCTTTATTTTGTCACCTTTTTTAAATCATTATTAAAGTTAAAGATTTTCCTCGTATAGTGAATTATGATGGCCAAAACACGATTAACACATTTTGGCTCGATACAAAAAGATCGCAAAGTTTCCTCAAAATCTACAATTTTAGGTACCTCCATTAAGAAAAAGCGGTTTCATTCGAATGTAATTAAATCAATTTCAATTAAGTTATGTCTATGTGTTCACCAGTAAATACATCGGGGAATTATTGGCTTATTTTACACAATAAAAGAGTATATTTAATTTTAAAAAGAAATATGAAATAAATATCGTGTAATAAAATTGTGCCCGGGCCGGCCAAACGAGCATATCGCCGCTCATCACTCATGACCACCATGCTATTTCGCCTTAAATTTCGACGAACAATACTTTTCGGTATTCCAGTGTCTCTATTAATTGCTCGTACTGAAGTGCTAGGATAATTTTATTTAAAACTACGTCATCTTCGTTTCATCGTGGTCTCCTACCTGTCGTACGAACACTTGGCATTCGCCGTTGCGAATACGTCTGGTGCACATTGACGCGCGAACACTCGGTGATCTGTGTGACGAGCCGCATTTGCGAGATACTGATGAAACAATCTGGCTGCGGCAGAGGCGTTACAGTGGCCATCACAGTAGATAATATACATATTCGTGTACAAATATTCTTGCGCAGTATACACACGGCATTTTGGGAGAACAATATATAATAAAGTCCAGGGAAACGCAGCCAAAGCTGACAGAACGAAAGTTATTGATAACTTAAATTTACGCAAACTCTAAATATTGAATAAAATTATATAACTATTTATACTGATTTTATCTTGTTTTATTACTTTAATATCTGGATGACCGAGCTTTGCTCGGTATTTTTTTTTTTTGGAAATCATGTGTTTTGAAAATTATATTTAGATACAAATAAGATACTGATGAAATATGAATAATATTTTTATCTTACCGACATAATAGAAAAAACTGAACTGATTATTTGAATAACAAATCATGAGTGCAATTAGTTTAATCTATATTGTCGTGTTTTTAAAAAATACTAAAAAAATTTAATGTCCCAACGTCATACGCAATTGATGTGGTTTTTTTGCATTATTTCGTCGAGTAACTGTCAAGTTAAGGTGCGTGTTTGAGCAAAAGGACGCGCTAGTCGTTTTTTGTAAGGTTTTTAGGAGCTATATACGTGTTATTAAAAAGATATAACATCTAATAAAAAATCTATTAAATTTCTACATAATCTTGATTCCATAAAAGCCAATTACAATGTTTTTAAAAGGAGTAATAAATACTTGATTAATCTTCCTACAACTAAACTACAGAAATGCGAAATAATTATTGATTTTGATTGAATTTTAGTATTTTATTGCAATACCACCCGTATTGCAATATGCCCCGGCTTCGCACGGGTGATTTCTGGATCCCGACAACAGCGCCACCTACCGCGTCTAAATGTGAATCTAAACCATCTAGGGACCCATTTAAACACTCACAAATTTTATCAAAATCGATGAGCAAAATCGAACACACGATGAGTTAAACTGATCAGTTGAACTGACGCACTCGTACATCCAAAAACTGACCGTGCGTGTGAAATCTTAAGTTGAAATTTTTAACTGACTACAACCCACGGATATTACCGGGTGCATCGTCAGTTCAACTAATTGGTTGGATGTAGGATCCAAATACTGACCATAAGTATGAAATCTTAAGACGTTTCTCCTAGCGAGATACCTTGAGCGTTCGGTCCCATACAATCCACGCGCTCGCTACAATATATCACGGAAAAATACGCCCGAATATTTGGAATTATTTAAATTAAAAGAGATAAGCGAACTTAAGAAATTAAATAAAACGTGTAGAATATAGATTTTTAAATTATCTATCCATTAGTGTAATTCTCAAATGATTAGAGCATTTCCTTTAGCAACAGATGCATGTAATCAATAATTTTAGCCATTTTTTAAAAGTAGATTTTAAATGTATTCATAACACATAAAAACAAATTAGAACGTGGAATGTGATGATAGGATATCGAACATTAATAATGTGCTTTTAGATGTAGCTTATTTCTCAAAACTAATGAGATAATAGTCTCTGAAAAACGCACTTTTGCCAGGTTTTGGTCAGGGTAGCGCCTTAAGTTAAAATTTGAAGGCATAGAGTGGGGAGATCGTTTTGGCTTACATCCGTTCGAACTGATTAGTTCAATTAATCAGTTTATCGTGTGTGTCAGCCATTAGCGAGGCTAACAGACAGCAATATATACTTAGTCAGGTCATAAGTTCTGACAAAAACTTTTTTTATAAAATTAATGATACAATTTTTGTTAATTATACATAAATTATATATGAAATGAGGTAATTTACTTTAGAATACAATTTTATTTACATTATTCAAAATGCCCTCCCCTATTTTGAATACATGCCCTAAATCGACGTGGCCAATCATCAATATAATTGTAATAGTTCAATATAAAATTAATGATACAATTTTTGTTAATTATACATAAATTATATATGAAATGAGGTAATTTAATTTAGAATACAATTTTATTTACATTATTCAAAATGCCCTCCCCTATTTTGAATACATGCCCTCAACGTGGCCAATCATCAATCGCAGCACGCACCACACTCATATCTATTTGTGCCGCTGTTTAGCAAAAGATGCTCGGAGAGAATCTAAATTCTGATGAGATTCAGCGCGGAATTTCTCCTCCAAATGTTGCCATATCTTATAATCCAGTGGGCTTAAATCGGGACTAGAAGAGGGCCAGTCTTCGTGTCCGATAAAGTCAATTGCACGGTCAACCAGTTTTGCGTGTTTCGTGCCCTGTCGTGCAAAGTCCTGTTTGAATATCCAATGTATGTTTTTGAACCTTTTTTGAGAAAGAGATTTCACTATGTTTGTTTGGACCGTATGTTTGTACATTTCAGCACTGGTTTTTACACCTTTTTCACAGAAAAACACCTTAATTAAGCCGGAATATGAGACTCCAAGCCAAACCATGAGTGACGAAGGATAATGTGCTCGTTGAACCCTCGGAATACGAGTGCTGGCTTCTTCGCTGCTGTGGGCATACACCTTATCGTTTTGTTTATTATGAATTTCTTCGATTTTAAAATTTTTTTATTCTAAAACAAAATTTCGCGGTAATTTTTCCCGCGTATCGCCGCAACAATGCGCGGGGTCTATCCAGCCTAATTTTTTTTGAAAGACAATAAATTTAACGACTTCGTGGCGTTGTGTAATAGCTTAGCAATGAGTTGTAGTGCTAAATGCCGCGGGTTTGAATACCTCAGGGAACAAGTATTTGTATAGCTTTCAAATAATTGTTCCAAGTCTGGATGTTTGTCCTTGTGCAATTTATGTATGTAAACTGCCACCACGATACAGAAGAAAACCTTAGTGTGGAGGTTCTTAAAAAACGATTTAAAGATTTATGAGCTTATACCCTTATTGGCTTTGACCAATGCGTGGGGGCAGATAGTCACTGTTTTCATAAATATAACAAAAGCATTGAGAGTTTTTTTTAATTAGATTTTTGCTCTCCATTAAAAAGTTAAGGTACTGACATTATTTCCTGAAATGCCGCCCCCTATACTCAGTCGTCCGCCATAGCACCGGAACACCCTTTGCTACGCCATTGATTTGGGTTCTTTTTATATGTCATTATAGTCCTTAAATAAACAATTTGTTATTAGCTTGACTATTGGATCCTAGAATAACTGTGAAACATCGTCTTTACAAACCGTGGTAGAGCCTTACTGCAGCTACGAGAATATAGTTTTAGCGTGAAAGGGTCGGCTCGACCGGGGTAGGACCACGCTCTCACGAAATACCAGCGTGAAATAGCAGCTTCTTGCTGCTGTATCTCGTATAGTGAATGTAGAGAACCGGATACTCTTTTTACTGGAAACGAGGCATTCCATCTTAGTCCACAAGTGTGACAACGCATCTCCATTTAGATTTTTAGTCGAAGATGGATAAAATAAATAAGTATACGATATGTTTATGGCACTTACACTGAGGTGGACTGTATACTAGTTTGTCAACTTTATTACATTAAAATGTTTTATAAATAGTGTTGTGTAAGTTGTATTATGGAACTCAGTATTTAGTAACAAAATTATCACATTTCAGAGTTATCTTACCCTTTTTATTATATATGTGATTGGGACAATCTTAACATGTTTCTCAGCTATTCCACCACTAATGTTAACCGCAACGGAAGTATTAAAAGTGTAAAATTATTTGCTTATTTTAATTTTTAATTTTTTAATTATTTTCTTTATAGGCTGACGATGATGAAGAAGAAAAATTTGACAGACCTGTTGGTCTAGTGGTTAGTGACCCTGACCGCTAAGCCGGAGGTTGTGGGTTCGATTCCCACTCAGGACAAATGTTTGTGTGATGAGCACGATCATTTTTTCTGTGTCTGGGTGTAATTTATCTATAATATTTATGTATTTAGAAATATATTAGTATGATTATCAGTTGTCTAGTACCCATAACACAAGCTCTGCTTAGCTTGGGACTAGATGGCGTTGTGTGATAGCTGTGGAATATTATTATTATTATAAATAGGTAATTCTTATGACATTTTGGGTGATTGTCCTTGCAAAGTTACGGGTTTTTCCAATTTCCATCCATTACAGACTATCAAAGTCTGTTGTTGAACGTGGGCATCCCCATAGATTATGTGTGATACGTGATGGCGGCTGTACACTCTCGACGAGAACATCTCGCCGTGCCTCTCGCGAGCCTCTCGCACGAGAAAGCGCTTTCACGAATGTGAACTTGTACATTCTCGTTTATTCAGTTACGGTGAGGAACGGCGAGCAGATGGACGCATGATTTCTGACGGATGCATTTTTGTCCTTGTGGTAACGAAGCGTGGGCTGCTGGGCCCACAAAATAGGTTCACTTTGACAAATTCAAGAAAATTGGGTTCGCTCTCTTGGTTCCACATGATAAGTTTGTGGTAGTAGGATAATCAAATATACTGCACGCGACAACGTCTTGCTGTAGACTGAACGAAGCGAGAGTGTACAATGACGCACCCGTGTCCACTCGCGAGGGAAGGCGAGGCCTTTTGACTCCCGTACCATAAACAGACACGAGCGCGAGAGCACGCGAGGCGAGGCGAGGGAAGGCAAGGCTCAGCGAAAGTATCCTGTACACTTTCGTCCTTGCCTGGTCTCGTGGACCTTCGTCGAGAGTGTACAGCCGGGGTGAGATTTTGGCATAATTGCCACGCTTGGTAAGCGGGTTGCTAACCAATGTTTTATAATTTTGAGTCGATTTGAGGAAGATGCTACTGCCAATCTCCTGTTTTAATTTCCTTTCTCGCATTTTACGACGCTCACGGGAAGATATGGGGTAACTAGTGGATATTCTTATGTATTTCGTTTTATACGTATTCGTGACATGAAACACCGCCTCAACATTATAACCGTTTGCAATATCTGTTTCTACCAGGTTCTTTTAAGAAACAATTAATTAGAGCTGAATATCATTGTAAAGATGTGAGGTATATTTAGTAACAGTTAACAGTGACTCCTGTCGGTAAATGCTAAAATATTATTTATTATTATAAGCAAACTAAATCTACGTCTAACTAAATTGAATGTAGCGATGGCAATATTTCTATACAATAATGGACGTTTTTACTGAAGTCTGTGAGATATATTATGGTGGATGATCCTATTATCAGCATTTTAGTGCCAATTCCAACTTGAAAAATCCATGCTGTTTTAAATAGGTTAAGTATTTATCTATACATTAAATGCATGTTTAGTTACAATCATATTTTGTCAAAAACTACTTTAAAAATAAGCAAAAAAGGTGTGATGGCTCCAATTCCAAGCAACCTGTACCAAATGAATCATTTTGTGTACTTAAGCCGACACCGTGAAAAAATGCACCTCCTTTCATCGAATAGTATAGGACTATGACACCACTAACGACAGTGGAATTTTGATATAGGTAAATACAAGTCTTTATCTTGAATGTGATTGTTCAAAAACACGATTGTATAATTTTGACTCGATCATAATTAGTACCCGGATGACCGCGCTTTGCTCGGTTTTTTTTAAATTACATTTAAATACAAATAACATATTGATGAATAATATTTTTTGATCTTTTTTACATAATAGAAAAAACTGAACTGGTTATTTGAATAAAAAATCATGAGTGAAATTCATCATCATCATTACAGCCCTTCACAAGTCCACTGCAGAACATAGGCCTCCCCCAGGTATGCCACAAAGCACGGTCCTGAGCCACCTGCATCCATTGACTTCCTGAATTTCGTACCAGGTCGTCACTCCATCCAGCGTGGAGTCGCCCTACACTTCGCCTACCGGTACGAGGCTGCCACTCGAGAACCAATTAGTTTAATTAAAATTTTCGTAGTTTTAAAAATATTAAAAAAACCACCTATAAAAACCTATAAAAACACCTCTAAAAATCACTATAGTTGAAATTACAACGAAATTACTTAACCTCATGCTAAATCTTATGCTTGGGAATCACTCAAATATATTCATAACATCAATATTCATAATTTACTTGTTCATTATTTTGATTACTTAAATCAATCATTTAAAAAAAAAATTAAGATTCTGACAATTTCTAAGCGCTTTAAATCGTCGCGGGCGCTACGCAATTTTAGACCTTATTACGGCGTTTTGCAAGTTTTTATAGAAATTATGTATTCACTCGGATCAGTACGGCGATAGCCTTTTCGATGTGTCTTCTTAATGCCAGCCTAGCATCGTGTTATGCCCTTTGAGTTTTTGGTAGATATGTATTAAGTATAATAGACAATAATAAAAATATATTTTAGTACGTACGTACCTTACTTTATCTTTATTTCTAAAAATTTTTTTTAACAATGACGGTAGATAGAAAATGTTGTACCTACATTTCTCAAGTCGCCTCTTTACATTGTATTACGTAATAGTTTTCTGTATACCTCTCCAGTTTTACGTGTGTTAGAGGAGTTTGTATTTTAATTTAGATCATTTTGTGATATCTTAAGTAAGTTTATATATTATAGTATAGTTTTCTGCATAGCTCTCCAGTTTTACGTGTGTTAGAGGAGTTTGTATTTTAATTTCGATCATTTTGTGATATCTTAAGTAAGCTTATATTAGCTACATAAATATTGCGTGTATTGGTTAAGTTAAAAATGCAACCAAAATTTGTATTCGTATTTTAACATCTCACATATTGTATTGTAGATGATAGATGTGGCTATTTACTTCATTAATTTTTTTTATTTAGTCCATCACAACTCCACTGCTTAACATAGGCCTCCCTTAAGTTGTACCATGAGCACCTGTATCCAGGATAACTTTAAAATATATTGTGCTGGGGTGAATTACCAATAACAAAAAAACACATAGGTTTATCGTTTGTGTAAGAAAAATAATTGTATTTTATTCAATCTGTCATTTACAGCTTTAAATAAATATGTCGCTGCGCAACATACGAAAAATTTACGGCGGTAATACTTTGCCAACACCTGATAATTCCAGCGAAGACGAGTATGAGCCTCTTTATGCCAAAATTTTTGTAAAGCCTCAGTTTTCTAATGTAAGTATTAACCAATTATATTAGTTTTTTTAATGTTTGAAATTATATAAAATATAACTTTGATGTATACCACTATACAACCGTCAACTTAAATGTAATATGGAATTAAAGAAAATGATGACTCCTTATATTAGATATTGTTTTTAATTGATTGTTTTATATATTCAGATTAAAAAGTATTTAAATGTAATACTGTATAAAAAATTAAGCAATGACTCCATAATGGTATGTTGTTCTTCATTTTAGAGAGTCAGGTTGTCAGGTTAAAAAATTCAATTCTTCCCATTTCAAAAATGATCTAGATTTTAGTATATAATCTAGATTTTAGTAAAGATATTATGTAATTTAGGAGTCCAAGATTTCTTAAGCATTAATCAACTTATCAATGTTTTTTTTACGTTTACCATTAAAAGTGTTAGTGCAAGGGCGAAAAATTACATATTTTCTGAGCTGTGCGTGTGATGTAAGTGCTTAAATTATTGTAAATATTTTCATTGGTAAAGTTAAGTTACTTAAGTTTTAATCAGTAGCATCAAAATATGATCATACCAGTTTACGCAGATTTTATTTTGTTTCCTTTAATATACAGTGATGCTGATTGATTCATTTCTATCTACTTACTTATCGTCACGCACAATCCCTAACGGGGTAGCCAGAGAGAACATATCGCCAAGTGTCACGATCCTTACATAACTCTTTCGCTTCTTTCAGGTTCATTAACTTCTTCATACATGCACGTCTAGGTATCCGAGTACTCTTGACCCTCCCCTCTTCGAGCAATTTGCTCACATGGTCTTCGAAAGTTAGTCTCGGTCTACCTCGACACCTTTTAATATTTACTTTCGCTCTATATATTTTCTTCACCATTCGGTCTTCACTCATTCGTTCAACGTGTCCAAACCATTGGAGTACGCCCCTATCAATTTTTGTGATAAGGTCATCTTTCTATCCTGCCATATTGCGAATCTCTTCGTTTCGCTTTCGGTCGGCTATGGTAACGCCACACATTTTACGAAGAGATCGCATCTCCACTGCATTCAACTTGCTTTTATGCTTCTTCTGGCATACCCAGGTTTCGCTGCCATATAACAAAGTCGGTACCAACACTGCGTTATGTATTGCAAGGCGTGCACTCTTCACCACGCCTTGCCTTTTTATTAATGCATTCAGGGCACCATTGACTTTGTTTCCGGCAGCGACACGCCTATCCCCATCTAAATCACATCTTCCATCCCGGCTGAAAGCACTCCCCAAGTATACAATTTCATTTACCTGTTCTAGACATTCCTGATTTACCCATATTTCACATTTCGTTCTCTCTTCGTCCTTTTCAAATACCAGAACCTTAGTTTTATTAGCATTCAAACGGAGACCTTTAATTTCACATCCCTCTTTCATACACGTGACTAATGCCTGCAGTTCTGCTTCTGATGGTGCAATAAGCACTGCATCATCAGCATACAGCAGACAATTAACTTTTATGTCACCCAATTTCACACCCAAACAGCTATCTTTCAGCTTCTGTAAACAGCTGTCGAGATACAGTATGAACAGCCAGGAAGACATGACACAACCCTGTTTTACGCCCGCTTGGACGCTAAACATGGGTGACAGGTCATGCCCTACCCGCACACAGGCTTTACAGTCATAGTAAAGTGACTGCACAGCCCTTAACAATCGACCATCCACACCATATCCCGGCAACAGTTCCCACATTTTCTTCCTTATAACCTTATCAAATGCTTTCTCCAGATCCACAAAAGCACAGAAAATCCTCTGGTTAACACTCAGAAGCTTCTCCGTGATCATGCGGAGAGAAAACATTTGATCCGTGCATCCTCTTCCAGGTCTAAATCCGCATTCATTTCTATCAATTTCATATAAGGTAAAAAAGTTAGATATCGCACCAAGAATAAGAAACTGTAACCAATTTTAAACTTCGTGTGAGTTGTGTTAGTGTTGTCACCTCTTTTTTAAAAGTCCCTGAAAATTGAGGTAAAATACTACAAATATAAAAGTAATATGCGATGCGAATGCGGAAACCTATCTGTCGGTTTTAATAGATTCGGAATTGGATTCCGATGAAAATGATAAAGAAAATTAGGCAATGATAGGATAGCTTTAATTTCTTTTTATAACTTACTCCGATATTTCATATTCAACGTCATAATTTGGTGAAATTTGGAGCGCTTTGCATTTGAAATTAGCGGGAAGTTCCAGAAATGGCCTGCGGGGTCAACCAATATTTTTAATTTAAATAATTCCTATTTCTCATGGTGAAGTATATCATAAATCTAAAAGGCATTATTAATTAATGAGTTCTAAACAGATCTGATTACGACTAATTACTAGTACGACAATTATTTTAGTATTGGTATTCGTTTAGTTCTTAAAATACCTCAGTAGAATCAAAAATATTTTTATTAACATCGGATGGAGGGTGGTCTGACGTTGTAATAAACCTTTCTTCTGACTTATTTTTAAGCAAGAAAGAACTCGTATCAGTTATCTTTCTGCATTAAAACAAGTTGCAAAAATAAGAAATTTTTTTAAAGACTTAAAATTAAGTGCGTATTTTCCGTAATATGAAGTATGTCAAAAATCGTAATTAGTGCTTAATAACGCCCAGTAAGGATATAATGCGCAATTGTGCGATACCAGGCAGTGGCAGATTCAAATATTTGCTGCCAGTAGGCTATTCAAATTTTGCCGCCCCTACCGACTTCTAATTTATTTATTTTATTCTTAATTCGATAAGCTAGTTCACAATCATATTAGTAACCTTTTTTTATCAATGAAATTGTAACTTTATGAGTTGTGCACTATCGTCCTAATTACGCCATCTTCTTGCCGTAATTAGTATGGTTGTCAAGTAGGGGATAGATGTGTCAGTTACTAGAATATTTTTACAATCCAAAGATTTAGTTAAGATTGCACAAGATATATTTTCTGGTTATATTTCTGAGCTAATAAAACTCAATCGTGTACTACTAATAAAGCGTGGTAAGGTGTGATTTCATTATTACTACTTACATTCCGTAAATGTAATTAAAATTATTTTTATTGCGCTTACAGTTTAAAAACATTGTACCTACTTAATTATCTGGTAACAATCCGGCTGATGATGAAATTCAATAAATTAAGTTAGGAAAGTTTTGCAATACTGTTTTGCACAATATTTTTCGCAAATTCATCAATTTTTTTCGTCGTAGCTGACTTTATATACAATAGCTTTTTTTTGGCTTATGGTCTTAGATCTTAGATAATTTCTCAACCGTTTCAAGCAAAAAAGCATCACTCACCCGAACAATTTGTCACTGGTGTACATAAAGGCATGCGAACTGCTACATCAAAATTTGGATTAACGTTTTGCATATTCCGTTTTCTCAAGAACGGAGATACTTTTCAATGACCCAGAATTACGTTTTCCTAAAATTCTTCTAGTAGTGGCATTCAAAATGTATGCATTTCTATACTTAATTAGTCTCTTAATCATAGGGATACATGTATTCCAATAAAAAGGCTTTTTCCGTGAGAGTTGATGACAACAATTCACTTTTATTGCTCGAAAGTGAAAACTTTTCATTGAAACTGCTGTAATTCAAATTTCTTTTCCGCCATTTCCAGGATTATACTGATTTTTCATATTTTCTCCATTCATTTATTTAATTTTATTAGTTAAAAAATCATAAGTCCTCAGTTTTTAAGCCTAATTACCTCGTGTGATATTTCTGACCATTGTAATAACAAACAGATGCTATTTCGAGCTTAAAAAACGACACCTAGAACTTAAAAGCTCTAAGTATTCGAAACGTGATTTTCGATAAAGTGCGCCCTACGCCGAGGCCATTTCTAGTCGGCGACCTCATAATAATCTTTGGTATAATCACTTATTTGTTATTGTAGTTGATGTTGCTCGAGTGAGGCAGATATGACGAGACTGTCTCTTTTTTCTGTGAGTGAGTAGTGGCAAGGTAGTATTTGCAGCGTCGAGTAATTTAATAAGATTTTAGATTCGTTATTCGGTGTACTAAGTATTAAATTCGTTTGGCTTTAATTCAGAATTTCGAAAATATTTAACCTAGTTGCTTTGCTACGTCTACTCTGCACAACGTAGCAAAGCAAATAGGTTATACCAGGTTAAATCCCTAAGCTCGTTTCTTTATCTTCTACACGGCAAACTATAGCATATTGATATAATTATTTATCCCAATTTTTTAACTGTTAGCCGTAAGAGAAATTATCCGTAGGGTTTTCTATAAATTAGTAACAATTATATTCTCTAAATAATTTCTTTAAATTAATTTTCTTATTTTCAATAAAATCATTAACTATTAAAGGCTATTTTATTTTTTGTAAAGTGTTTGTGCAGGTTAACGCATATTAAGTATTTAAATATTTTATGTAATAGTACTTTTAATTTATCCTTATATTTCAGTTTGCGAATAGAAAAATTATATGTAAGGAATTAGCGCAAATATTTATACCTGCTACTTAAACTTTAATTTCATCACTTCATTCATTGTATTTTAAAACGGAAATGCTAATGCACTGTGCTGTTCCGGAATTATCTTTGAATTTTAATATTTATAAGTAGCTTAGTACGTAAATTTATACTGTCATTGTATAGTGAATTCCCTAACAAAAAGATTAATCATGTTTGGTATATGTTTAGTTTCTACTGAGTTCAGCCTCTGAATCTGTAGAAGAATCACCTGAGCTGAATGAATCGGAGTATTCTGAAGAGGTAGGAGTAGAAAAGGTTAAGAAAAAGAAGAAAAAGTGGCGCAAAAATAATAAGTCAAAAGGTCGTGGTGGGTTAAAATTGGAGGGTTCTGAAGAGGTAATCTTTTAATACACCATACAATTGTTTATGTACGTGTATGCGTATCGAGTCGTGTAAGAATGTCCATTACCCCATATTGTTCCGTTGGTGTTGTAAGGGGTGAAAACGGAAATTCAAACAGGAGATGCGCAGAAGCATCCTCTTGATAACAACTCAACATTTTAAAGAACTGCGGTTGTCAATACGCCCGTCAAGCGCGACAACTATGATGAAAATCCGCTGTTGGCGACATTTTACCTTCGACTAACAGATGGCGCTGATTATCACTTGATTCGCGCTATACAAACGATTTTTCTATACCATAATATTGTTGTTTTTTTAAGTATAGTCAGTATTTATGAGACAGTATATGGCGGAGGTCTATCTTCGGCTGAGAACTTTAATGAATTGATGGATGACGTTTGAATTTCAATAACAGGGGTAAAAAATGAGCGAGATATTTTATGAATTATTCGATTTTGTTTCAGATGGACGAAATAGATAAATCTGTGATGGAAGTAAATGCTCTACTTGGCACACCACCACCAGCAACTCCTAAACCAGAAGCAAAAATTGACATCGCGCAAGTTCTTTTTGGAGTTGACATACGCCATCTAAATGTTACTTATGAGTTGAGAAGATTTTTCGGGCCTGAAGTTGACGATGAAGTCAAACCGTAAGTGGATTTTATGTTCTAATTTTTACATATTCATGTATTTTTGAATTGCAGTTATGTGAAATGGAATAAAGTGTAATAACAGTTCATATGAGGACAATATATCGGTCTAAAGATTTTTGGCTACTATACCGTGTGCGACTAGTGGTTACGCCAGCTTATAATTTAGTTTATTAATCTTATAAAGTACCTTCCAGTACCTTCGAGTATTCGTTGCATAAAATAACAATTACTTGGTAAAAATATTTCGTTTTCTCTACTACAATAAGCTCAAGGTAAATTTTAGATTACTTATTTATTTAGTAATAATCATCCTCCCGATGCATGTTTAGGCCAAAACTCTTCTGTTAGAAAGTAAAAAAAGTAAATGAATAAAAACATTTTTCTGCTACGATCTTATATTTATTATAGTTATATGTTAATTGGTAAAAATCAAATAATATGTCATTAATGAGAACATAACATTAAAATTTTGGCTTTACTTGTCTAAAAATAAGGATCGTAAAAATTATTTGCTATAAAATTTAATATTTGTGACTCAGATTTGTCATATTAAATAAATCATTTGCCCTTAAATTTTTTGAAGTGTTATTTTTACTAAACAGTACGAAATTATACTTTTATCCTATAGATTATAAAAACGTAGATTGCCGAAAATTAAAAAAAAATCCAGGCTATAAGTAAGATGACTGTACAGCCCGAAAAAACGTTTAGATGGCGGCGAAATGCGGAACTACATATTTTCTACCTAGGAAATATGTCAATGCCTCTTTTTCTGGCTAGCTCCACAATGTGTGGCTTGTCACTGCTCAGGGTAGTAAGAAAGTCACTAACAACGCTCTCATTTACTCTAAAAATTTAGGGGCCCTGGGCACGGGCCCCGTGTGCCCTTATGGTAAAGACGGTACTGCCCATCGGTTGTCAGTTCTTCGAGCTATATGGCCGGCCCATTACTATTTCAGCTTACTAAACCGTTGGGCTATGTCGGTCACTCTAGTTCTACTGCGGATATCCTTTTTTCTAAGTTTGTTTTGCAGAAAACCCGAAAGTTTCCGTAGCTCGCTGAGCGACCTTAAGCTTCCTCATACGGCCGGCAGTGAAGGGTTTTTAGTGTAATATGAAATTATGATTCTATTAGTTAATAGAATTATGGCGAACTTTTGAAAGACTGATCAAACTCAGATTTTAATTCAAATTAAATCAAAAAATTCAAATTTAATTAAAACTTTCTACGTTGCGTTTGCACCGACCAATATAAATACTAATGCGTTAGTAGTTTCATCGGAATAACCGCGGCGCGAACAACTAGTGAGTACTATCCCATCTGATGGTAAGTGGTAACGTATACAAATTTTGAATGTGTGAGCTTTCAAAAATTTTACATTACAAACGACGGCAATCTTTTTATTTATATTGCGTAGTACTAGTACCATTGTATGTCGACACCGAGGTGCTCACCTGCCGAGTGTCTTGTTACCTGATGATGGAAGGGTTAGGGGAAAAGTTAGCTAAATGTAATTCTTTAATGATTAATCAAATTCAAGTCACCCATAAGCTTCGTAGCACGCCTCTCCACTAAAACCATAGCTGATAGGTGGCACGAAAGTAGCACTAACATAATATGACAGCAGTACCTACTCAACGTGCGTTGGTAATTAATTGTGGTAAAGGTCTGATGCTGGACTCAATGAACTAAACAATGACAGGATCTCAACCTTTATGTTATATAAATACAAAAATCCTGAATGTCAAGTTATTGTTTTTTGTTATTCGCTCGTGAGAGCAGGCAAAGGAACTATGCCATACAGCCTTGTCTTTGTGTAAAATTATCCTTCGTAATTCACTGCTTCACAACATGTTGATGCGTCACATTGTGCAGCCCTTGGGAGATTCTGATGGCAACTTGAGCCAGCAGGCAGCAGACAGTTGGCGATGGTATCCAAAGATGCCTATGCAAACAGCTTATCTTGAGAATCCATCTCCATCAGAGCACTTGTTTCACAGCTTCCACTAATAGTTCACATGCGCAGACACTTAATACACAAAATTGCACCACTTTTATATATCAAAGTCCACTTCAAACAATTATTTAAACAATAATACAGGAGCAACAAACCGCCCCAGGTCAAGTTCCCGCCAAAACTCCTGTACAAGCAGTATTTTGACGTGGTTTACACAGATAAAAATGAATATTGGTCAATGATGTACACCATTGTCCAGGAATTAGCTCTATAACATAGTATAAATATTTTTAATTTATTATTATTCCTTTCATTATTCTATTATATACTATTGCCAACATAGTTAAAAGTAATATATTTATCTATTTATTTTTCATTATTTATCGTTTTTCAGAATATTATCTCTATATTATATTACATAAACATATACATTTAAAATATCTTTAGTTTTTTTTTTTTTTTGCATTAAATCTGTCTGACAGCTGCTCGCATGTTTTAGATTAGTGGTCCCGACAGAATAACAGCGCTGCGGCTCTTTGCTGTAGCATAATGCTGAGTCGGGTCCTTTTCGTTGCTGCAATCCAACATAAATTTAAATACTTTTTATAAATACTTTTTACTATTAATTGTTTATTTTTATGTTTGAGTTAATTGTTTGTTTTTATGTGTTTGTATTAGCGTAGCTACGAATAAAGTTATTTTCTTTCTTTCTTTCTTTCAAGTTGCAATACTAGCCCTATGTTCTTACTTAGTAACCACGAACTAGTACGGTCTGGGTGAACTTCTAAAACGCCCTGGAGTATAACAACAGGGCCGTATAGAGATGAGATCCGGGATATTCGACTGTTGTGGGCACTGAACAGATCTCAGTTTGAACGAATTTTGGAGAGTTATTTAATGAGCGCAAACGATTACAGCTCAGCAATTCCTGCAAATTAGCAATTACAATAAATCATATTCATCTCATATCATTCTGGTCGTGCAAAACCTGAATCGCTGCTCGCACACCATAAGTAATACAGTGAACAAAAGTTTCTTAATGACAGTGGAACCCTAATATAAAACAGCCTTACTTTAAAATAATCTCAATGCTGTGCAGTCTTCTGTTCTCGTTTCCTCGATATAAAACATCCACCCTGTGTGTATTATTATGACAGTTTCATTAAGAATTAAAATATTAAGTTTGTCCGAGATTAAACAGTGATTCCCGTGGCGCGTCACAAAACTATGTATATACATACATCTCTATAATGTTCTAGACGAGTGCGTCCGCGTCGTCGCATGAGGGCTGCTAGCAGCGCTTCGAACGTAGTCGTGAAATATTGCGCCGCGACGAAATCACGAAGGTAAAGATATGATTCCCCTGGTTTTGTTTGGCTAGGTCGTTGAATACCCTGACCATGTTAAAAAATGTAATTTGAGTTTTAAGGATTTGTAGTCGTAGTAGTAGAACAGCTTTAATGATCATTATTTATTTATTTCATTGTTAATATTTAAAACGTACTGTTTTTATCGATTATTTATTATTATATTATTATTTTGATTCCATTGGTATTGACTCCCTTGGTATTTGCGCCAGGGTTATCAAAATTCATGATGAAAACTCAGTTTTTTCTAATTTTCTGTAAAAAAAAGAAAGTTTTCGTATTAGTTCTTACACATATATTTATTTTTCAAATCGAATGACGTGCAGTTTCATGGTTACTTGGAAGAGAAGGCAAAATTGGCCTCTAAAAAGCTTGGCGTGATCAGGAGAGCGGGACAGTATTTCAAGCCGGCACAACGCTTGCAACTTTACAAGGCGCGGGATCGGACATGGAATACTGTTCCCATCACTGGGCTGGGGCTCCCCAGTGCCAACTCCTACCATTTGATCGCATTCAGCGCAGAGCCGTTCAATTCGTCGGCGACCGAGCTCTTTCCGATTGGCTTGACTCACTGGCACTGCGAAGAGGTGTTGTATCTCTTTGCGTATTTTATCGCATTTACCACGGATAAAAATACATACCATAAAAATGGGTAACATACATATTATGGTATTATATGTGGTAGGCCAAGCTGCAGTTCTATTGTGGGTGCAGCTTGATTGGATCGTGTCGAATGGGGAACGACCACGATTTTAGAAAAAATCAGCATATTTCTGCTGTGTTTAATATGGTGAGTGTAAAGAAACGGGGACTCTTTTTACTGGTAATGAGGCATTCTATCTTAGTCCTCCTCAGGGGTGACACAACATTTAAATATTGATTCGAAATTGATGATGAATGTAGTATCCTCGGGTCACAGTATCCACTTTCAATCACATGGTCTGTATGCTCGTTTGTTACACTTACTCTTAAAAAATGGAATAATATCTTATTATCATATGCTCGAAACAGTTCTGACAAACTTGCAGGCATTAAATAAGAAAAATATTTGTATGAAACAGAAACTTTTTTATTCAATATAAAACTTGGACTATAGACCTATTGAAAAGTCACTTTTTTCATTACCACTGGTTCGCAAAAAAACCTCTGTCCTGGGAATAACCAGCAAGAAACCCAGGGGGATTTTTTTAAATAAGAGCTTACTATCATGTATGTTTACAAATTCACAATTAACAACACAAAACAAATAATTAGAAATAGCTTAGTAGCGATAGCCAGGGGTTATTATCATCCATAAATTCCTTCGTATTATAATAACCCTTTTTATTCAAACTTAGTTTAATAAAGTTTTTCATCATTGTGTATGTCAAATTTTGTTTATTTTCTGGGATTTTCTAACAGCGTATATGCATTGCCCCAAGAATGAATTACTGACTCGGTGGAGTCAAGTTACTGGTACTACTAGCTTGTGTCTGATCCTAGTATTCACAGAATGAATGTCACTTATTTTTGCAAAGCTACTTTACTTCCTGCACGTACATAATTTATTTCTTTGTTTTATTTCAAATTACCAATTTTATGTATTCAGAAGTATTTTTTTGTTTCTAGTACTCGTGGACGCGTGCCGAATTTGAGACGTTGCCAAAAACCAGTTATTATTCCCAAGAAGTCCGATTCTTTCAGAGCAGGTAATTTTACTTTACAAAAAATAAATTTTATTCTTAAGATGAAATGGGCTTAGAAGCGTTTTAATAAACTGAATTTTTTTTTCGATATGTAAAACTCGGAAATTCACTTTCACTGAGAATTAATTTTTTTAATAAAAAGTAAAACCGACTTGAAACACAAAAAATTAAGCAATTTCCACATAACAGTTTCTGCAGTCGACGGTAAGATATAAAATAGACATCATATGTTGGAATCTAAGACAGAGAAACAAACTAGTGCAACCAACTTCAAAACTAAAATCTCATTCTTCCAGCCCATTTGTCATGTCTATAAAAGTATATAATAAATTACCCGAATATATAAAGAAACATTAAAGACGAAAAACCATTCGTAAAAAAATTAAAGCAACTAATTATAAACAAGTGCAGTACTTCTTAATTTTTTGAAGATTAATATATAATATAATATATATAGAATAGATATGTAAATACAAATATGTTAGGTTAGGTAATAATGAAATGCCATCCTACTAAATAAATTAAAATAAAAAATTCTAATAAAATTCATATAATTTAACAAAAAGTCAACTGTGCTAATTATACTAACTCTTTGAGTATACTCTGATTTTTTAAAGTACTAACTATAATAAGTTCCTGGATGACCGGTATTTTTTTCTAAAAAAGAGTCCTAGCTAGATCAATTTATTGCCCCCTAAACCCCCTGGACACTAAATTTTATGAAAATCGTTGGAGCCGTTTCCGAGACTCCGATTATATATATAGTATATATATAATCGGAATCTCGGTCGATAGAGATTCGAGTACCATAAAAGTATGTAACTTCTTTTGTAACCTATGGAATGCAATAAAGTTATTGAGTATTGAGTATTAAAAAAGTATCACGATCTCTGCGGATGGGACCTGTTGTAGCACGGAGCCTCCAGCAATTTGGAGGTGGTCGATGAGTCCGTCTGTGTCGGCATTACTGCTATGAAACCTACAGAGGCACCCGTAGACCCGGGGATGGTCGTCGCTGTCTAAGCAGCCGTAAGATTTACAGGTCCATACCTACGAGGCTGCGGAATTTCGCCCCGCCCCCTCCAGGATTCGCGGGGCAGCCTTTGTATTAAATATAAATATATAGTACTAATTGAGGTATAGCCATATTAATTTTTTAGAGCCTTTTATTAGTACTAGGAAAGACCTGTATGACTAATCACGAGCACAAATTTTTATTACAGAGGGTCCTTCGATGTCCTTGAAAATCCGCGAAAATGGGTACTCTTACTTCACATTCGATCACAACAAAAAATACATGAAGAAGCATTTCAACTTCCTGATGCTTACTGATGATATGAGGTTCGTTTCCTAGAGAGATTTTCTTTTTATGCTTTAAGGTTGATAAACGAACACACATTCCACCTGATGGTAAGTGGATAGATACTGTGGCTCATACTTTTACCATTGATTAATATTCAAATTGCCGATGCGTTGTCACCCTTGAGGACTAAGATGGAGTGCTTTGTATTCAGTAAAAAGGGTCTCCGGTTCTCTGCACTCACCATACGAAACACTGTAACATTAATAGCTACTATTTGACGTTGTTATTACGTGAGAGCGTGGGCCCGCCCCGGTCGAACCAACCCAACTACGCACCACGCTGCTGTGTTTCGTATGGTGAGTATAGAGTACCGGAGACCCATTTTACTGGAAACAAGGCATTCTATCTTAGTCCTCACGGTTGACAACGCACCCGCATTTTCATTCGTAATCGAGTATAGATGTAGATGTATATGAGCCGCAGCAACCACTTGCAATTAGGTGCACAGTGTGCTTATTTGTCACCCTTATCCTATAAAAAAACATCGCATAATAAATGGTTATAAAATCAGTTTTTCTATCTTATATCAAATATTTGTACCATGAAATGTACGTTGTATATAGTGTAAGTATATAAAAAAATATTGAATATATTAATTTTTTTATTTTTTCTAAAAGAGGGGGCAAACGAGCATACGGTCCACCTGATGTTAAGTAACTACCGCCGACCATGAAGAACTACAATACCAGGGGAATTTCAGGTGCGTTGCCCGACCTTTAGAAAGGAGTAAGCCCTTTTCTTAAAGGCCTCTAGGTCGTCTCCGTCCGGAAAAATCGCCGGTAGTAAGCTATTCTACGAGAGGTCGTACGCGGAAATAACTCCTAGTGAAACGTACAGTGGTGGACCGCCAAGCATTCAGATGGTGTGCATGGTATGGTTTGCCGCGTAGTGCGTTCATGAAATTTGACGGCTGGGGTTAATCTGAACAATTCCTCAGAGCACTTTCCGTGGTATATTCGAAAGAAAATGACGTGCAACATCTTTTCGCAGCGACAGTGAATCGAGCCGATCGGAAAGTACTCGGTCGTCGACGATTCGAGCCGCTTTGCCCCGAATGCGGTCAAGTGTAAAGAGCTGGCACTGGTGAGCCCCAGCCCAGAGATGGGAACAGTATTCCATGTGCGGCCGAACATGGGCCTCGTGTGCCGGCATGAAATACTGCTCCGCTCTGCTGAGCACGCCAAGCTTTTTAGAGGCCAATTTGGCCTTCTCTTCCAAGTGAGCATGAAACTGCACGTCACTCGATACGTCCACGCCGAGAATTCCGATACTGGCTGAGGCAACAAGGGGAGTGTATTGAAACTGAGGGATACCGCAATGAGTTTAAAGTTTTACAGTTTCGTAATCGATTATATTTTTTCTATTTTTGTTTAGCACACTAGTATATTAATACCTACTATATCTGTTGTTTTAATATTTGGACTGTAAATGAACAACCTTCGAGGTGACCTTGAGAAAATCGCTAAAACTGAAAGGTAATCCAGTTGATATTAAAGATATTCGCGGTATAAATCCTTTGTCCTTTTTCTTTACCCGTTATTATACTGCCATCAATGATGTCACTCTGTAGTTGTTTGATGCGGAGTCTTGTGCCATTATCCACTTCACAGTTTCGGTGAATTAAGATTTCGTAGTAACGAATCGAACCAAGTTTCAATTTAAGACAGTGTAAGGTTATTTGGTACATTCAATGAATTTAAAAATTTGGTAGGGAAATGAACGCTTTCATCTTCATCGGTCATTTTATCGATCGACATTTAAGTTTTATCTTCTCCCGGAATCGTTTCTTGAATAGTGTGCTATTGATTTTGTTGATAATCTCGTTTTCCGTCGCTTAAATAATACTTTCGTATAACCTTCTGAATTAGTACAATTATTCATAATATTCGGGTGCATTTATAAGTTGTTCAGGTGTCTAACCAACGTTGGACAATTCATTTGTCAGTACGATTTGGTCATAATTTTTATCTATTGGATAGGTGCCTACTCCTATTCGTAGTAGATGTTCGGAAAATTTTAAGCTTTTACGTCTCCTGAAATTTGCTCAAGCTTTATTCAAACAGTCATTAATTTTATCCGCTGGTGTTTATTTCGGAATGACAGGAAGCGTTCGACGAAAATCACCTGACAATACTAACCCTCCCATAAAGCTTCTATTATCTCTTAGATCTTGGAGTGTTCTATTTAGTGCTTCTAAAAACATTCGGTGAGCCATTGTTCTTTCGTCCTATAAAACGGCTTTGCACTGGTCCAATATTTGTCCGCGTGCTGATGATTTGGTAATGTCACATACCGGAAATTCATAGTAAGCAATATTTAAAGGTTTTTTTTATAGAATAGGCTGACAAACGAGCACACAGTCCACCTGATGGTAAGTGGTTGCTGCGGCCCATAGACATCTACATCTGTCTTCCATTACAAATCAAAATGCAGATGCGTTGTCACCCGTGAGGACTGAGATGGAATGCCTCATTTCCAGTAAAAAGGGTCTCCGGTTCTCTACACTCACCATACGAAATACAGCAGCATTAAGCTACTATTTCACGCTGGTAGTCTGTGAGAGCGTGGTCCTTCCCCGGTCGAGCCGACCCATTCGTGCTACAACTATACTACTAATATAACTGCAGCATGGCTCTACCACGTAAGAACGTAATTTTATTGCGGAATGTGCTGTTCGCCCACCATTCATTAGTGTATCTGCTATTCCCGATGATGCTATGACGATTGCAGCTTATTTGTTTGCACGTATTTCAGCTATGATTATATTAATTAAAATGTCTTTCCAGTACCAAAAGGTGCATCCAGAAATATCATGCCACCTTGTTATTTTTATAAAAATCCATTGTTATATAATATACCAGTTTTTGACTTAGATTCAATAAAGATTTGTTGTGTTGAATGTAGCTCTGCAAATAGTTTAACAGTGGTAGACCCATGCGGCAGCTTTGCTGTTGCACGTATGGGCCGGCTCAAACCGGGGTGGTACCACGACCTTACAGAATACCAGCGTGAGGTGGAAGCTCTGCTTCCGCGTTTCGTCTGGTGAGTGCAGGTGGCCGGAGGCCCAAATCCCCCCCCCCCCCATCAACATGGTAACGGAATTAAATAAAGACAGACTACCCCAGGAGGGTACCAGCACCCCTGGAGAATCCCCCGCTGAGCATCCACGACCATGTTTCTCCACTTCTGAGCGTGGGTGCTCAGGCTGCCCCGCGTATTCTGGGGGGGGGGGGGGCGAAATTCCGCTCAAGACTACAACTGCTCGGGGCAAACGGAGCAACAAGACCAAGGCGACCCCTGCCACGCTGTCCGTGAATTTCTGCAATATCAGGGGACTTCACTCTAACCTAAACGCCGTCCACTACCATCTCGAGACGGCGAGGCCGGCTCTGCTCTTTCTGACCGAGACGCAGGTGTCCTCTCCGGCTGATGTCTCGTATCTCTCCTACCCGGGGTACAAACTGGAACACTCCTTTGTGCCTCGGGCTGGAGTTTGCGTTTACGTCAGAGAGGACATCTGTTCTCGACGCCTCGGCAGACTTGAAGGTTCGGACCTGTCCATCCTTTGGCTACGCGTAGACAGCGACGACCATCCGCGCGTCTACGGGTGCCTCTATACGTCCCATAGCGGTAATGCCGAAACAGACCGACTCTTCGACCACGTCCAAATGGCTGCAGATTCGTTGCTACAGCAGATCCCCTCCGCAGAGATCGTGATCCTCGGCGACTTTAACGCCCATCACGCCGAATGGCTTGGTTCACGTTTAACCGATCATGCGGGGAGATCTGTTCATGATTTTGCCTTGGCATATGGTCTGACACAACTGGTTACTTCGCCTACGCGGATTCCAGATGTGACGGATCATGTACCTTCCCTGTTGGACCTTCTGCTGACCTCTCACCCGGACGGATATCAGATTTCCGTCGACGCCCCTTTAGGCTCCTCGGACCATTGTCTGGTCCGGAGTGTTGTGCCACTCACGCTGAAATCGCGGTTGCATTCTGCAGGCTGCCGCCGTGTTTGGCACTATAGGTCAGCCGATTGGATGGGACGCGGTCTTTCTTTGCATCCTACCCTTGGGGGCGGGTTTAGTTCTCGCCGGATGATCCCAACGTTGTTGCGGATTCTGTTACTGATGTGGTACTTCAGGGTATGGAACTTTTTATTCCTTCCTCTGTGGTGCCCATTGGAGGCAAATCTCAGCCATGGTTTGGTCGCTCCTGTAAAATAGCATCATGCTATAAGCAGGAGTGCTACCAAGCCTGGGTTGATGCATCAGCGTCCCGGGATGTAAACACCAGCGCTCTAAAAAAGAAGTATAATTCCGCCTCTAGGTCCTTCAAAAGAGTCATTGCCAAGGCAAAGTCAGAGCACATAGGCAGAATTGGCGAGAAACTAGTTCGCCTTCCTTCTGGAACCCGTGCATTCTGGTCTCTCGCCAAGGCTGTCCAGGGGATTTTCTGTCAGCCATCTCTTCCATCTCTGCACAGGGAGGACGACTCACTGGCCCATACCGCAAAGGAGAAAGCCGATCTTCTAGGCTCCTTCTTTGCGTCTAACTCGACTCTCGATGACGGGGGAGTACGCCGCCGACCATCCCGCGGTGTGAGTGCTCCATGCCGGAAGTGCAGTTCACACAGCACTCGGTTCGCAAAGCACTCCTCTCCCTGGACATCCACAAGTCGAGTGGGCCCGACGGAATCTCCCCAATTGTGCTGAGGACGTGTGCTCCAGAGTTGGCACCGGTTTTAATGCGTCTTTTCTGGTACTCCTACTCCTTAGGCGTAGTCCCAAAATCATGGAAGACGGCTTTCGTCCACCCGATCCCTAAAAAAGACGACCGCTCATACCCGTCCAACTACCGGCCAATCGCCATCACCTCCTTGTTCTCCAAAACAATGGAGTCCATTGTAAACTGCCAGCTCATGAGGTACCTTGAGGATCACCAGCTGATTAGTGACCGCCAATACGGTTTTCGCCGTGGTCGGTCAGCTGGTGATCTACCTCACTCACAGATGGGCGGAGGCAGTAGAGCTCAAGGGGGAGGCATTGGCCGTTAGTTTGGACATTGCGAAAGCCTTCGATCGGGTTTGGCACAAAGCGCTTCTTTCGAAGCTCCCTTCCTATGGGCTTCCCGAGAAATTGTGCGATTGGATCACCAGCTTTCTTGCAGATCGGAGCATCAAGGTCGTTGTAGACGGCGCAAGCTCCGATTGCAAGCCTATTAATGCTGGTGTTCCACAGGGCTGCGTGCTATCGCCAATCATATTTCTTCTGCATATCAATGATATGTTGCATACCCGTAACATTCATTGCTATGCAGATGACAGCACTGGTGATGCTCTTTACACCGGCCGAGAAATATTGTTCTCGGGAAAACGTCTCCGAGTGCCGGGACAAACTTGTGTCTGAAGTCGAGTCTTTGCTGAACAGAGTCTCGGATTGGGGACGACTAAATTTAGTCCAGTTTAACCCCCAGAAGACACAACTTTGCGCGTTAACCGCTAAAAAGAACCCCTTTGTCGTATCCCCTCAGTTTCAAGGCACTCCCCTTGTTGCCTCAGCCAGTATCGGAATCCTTGGCGTCGACATATCGAGTGACGTGCAGTTTCGTGGTCACTTGGAAGGGAAGGCCAAATTGGCCTCTAAAAAGCTTGGCGTGCTCAGGAGAGCGGGACAGTATTTCATGCCGGCACACCGCCTGCAACTTTACAAGGCGCAGGTTCGGCCGCACATGGAATACTGTTCCCATCTCTGGGCTGGGGCTCCCCAGTACCAGCTCCTTCCACTTGACCGCATCCAGCGCAGAGCGGCTCGAATCGTCGACGACCGAGTGCTTTCCAATCGGCTCGATTCACTGGCGTTGCGAAGAGATGTTGCATCTCTTTGCGTATTTTATCGCATCTATCACGGGGAGTGCTCTGAGGAATTGTTCGGATTAATCCCAGCCGCCAAATTTCGTGAACGCACGACACGGCAAACGTCCCGATACCATCCACACCATCTGGATGCTTGGCGGTCCACCACTGTACGTTTCACAAGGAGTTTTCTTCCACGTACAACCTCTCTGCGGAATAGTTTATCACCGGCGATTTTTCCGGACCGATACGACCTGGGGACCTTCAAGAAAAGAGCTTACTCCTTTCTAAAGGGCCGGCAACGCACCCGCAATTCTCCTGGTGTTGCGATTGATCATGGGCGGCGGTAGTCACTTAACATCAGGTGAGCCGCATGCTCGTTTGCCCCCTCTTCTATAAAAAAAAGGTCAATTTTATAATGAGTTTCTCTTAGTTATTCATTGTACATTGCATAAAATGAATTTCTTTGAGGTGGTTGGGCTCCCAGTTATATTAACGTTTGTTTGGATATTGCTAAACAATTATTTTCCAGTAATATCAAAGCTTTGTCAAAAATTTCTTCATAAAAATTAATTTCCAAATCCGGATTTTATCGTTGTAGTTCAGCCACGATATCGTCACTCAAATTTTAACCATAATCGATTAGGTTTTATAGATAACATATAGTTAATATAATCTCAAACAGTTTACGAATTTGATTTGCTGTTGCCGTTTGTACGGTTTGTCCCAGTGACTGTCGTTTTCTCATAAATCCAATCTTTGACATGCTTCACGATATGTTTCATAAATGTAACCTTTGACGGTTCTTAGATCTTCAAAACGGGTTACAAATAATGAGTAGTAATAAACGTAAATAGAATCATTCAGGTTTTTTGGATGCACGGTGTACACTCTCCTTATCGTATTACTCAAAAACACTCCATTCTATCCTTGCACTGACATTCCACGTTTTCGAGGGATAAATATTTTACTTTATGTATTCCAAGTGTAGTAAGATGGTACTTCCGGGTGAAGTTAAGTTTTAGCAAATAGATCTTAGAAACGCTGACAAAGTTGTTCTTGTTGGTAGTTCTGTCGCAACTTTTGCTGCAGTTTCTTTAGTAAAGAAGATGCATTGTCCGTCTTCTAAGTGAACACATAGAAGGACGACCGCTGGATCACAATTGAGTTTCGGAAAACCCAAAATTCGCCATTGCCATTAATAATTAACCATTTGGTATTGTATGATCACATTGTGCTGGTATTTTTAAGCCACTGCAAAGACAGTGATATCACTGCTCTTGTTAAACTACTTGCATACGTATTTGATGAATTTAACAGAACTGCAGAATTCGACACTGATGTGAGCTTTTTAAATTTTGTTACATAGGAGCGGATTTTATGGAATTTTTTGAAATTTACCCATTAACTGTTAATTTTAATGTCTTTATTTCCTCATATTTTAATTTTTGCTGTGAATCCATCTTGCTATAGTGATTAACGCTTTTATTTTGGATATCCGTCTCCGCCTGTTATTGTTTCATTAAGAAATGATTTTGGATAGCGTTTTGTATATTTATCATTTTTTGTGCACGGAGAACTTCTATTTAACCCGCCGCGAGGATCAGTAACCATGTTTTTCAATATAATTTCATAGAGTTCGGAATCTTCTTCCTGGTTTGGTGAATTTCCGATTTGTCTCTCTTCTTCTCTTCTTATTTTTTCACCAAATTAGTTTGTAAGAGTAAGGCCGACTTCGTTTTTGCCATTCAATCGAATACCTCCAGCTGAGAACAGCACCAAATATTCATTTGTTGACGATAGCGTTGACAAATTTGAATATTAAAGAAAATTCTGAATAAATCTGAAATATTGTAGAAATGTTCTCGAGAATATACGGGACGGGATACAGGTTAACTTTGCAAGAATCGGTCAAATTTGCAGAGAAGATTCAAAATGAGTAATATATGCAAATAGTGAAGAAACATTAATAAATAAACATTCTGTCCTTTTTATCATATAAATTGAAAATACGTGGTAATGTTTTCTTTTAAGTGATTTTCAATCATATTTAATGTGGTATAATTTCAAATGAAAATTGAATCCTTATTTACACGTATTTACAATAACTGCAAATAAGTATATCATTACCTATTGATACTTTAATTTACATTATTGTATTTAAGCGTGTCTCACGCCTATTTCATAGTTTTATCTCTGCATCACCTAAAGGTTGACTGGTAGAGAGAATGCCTCAGTCATTAAGTCCGCCATTGCAACATAGGTATGAAGTTGAAATAATTAAACATTAGACAACATAATGCTCAGAAATAAGTCTGCCTATGATTAGAAAATCACAGAATTTATATAATCTATCATTAGCTAAATATGACTCATAATCACTATTAATAAGTTAATAAATTAATCTGACTCCACATAAAGAAATAGCCCATACCAATTATTAATCATGATACTAAGAATTTTATGTTAATAAAAATATTTTTTTACAGTGACGATGATTCCATGTTAGACGTGTCGTTGATTGACGACACTTTTATGCACGTCGAAGCTAGATTAGAGGTAAGTTTTTGTATTAAGTATTAAGTAAGCTGCAACAAGAGCACTGTAGCGCCTTATAATAAAACATGCTGCTATCGAATCTACGGTGAGGTTTATGTTCTTCAGAATGTACAGTGCCAAAGATACTTACTACTTTTAATGGTCGAAGTCTTCACACACACACACACACACACACACACACACACACACACACACACACACACACGCACACGCACACGCACACGCACACGCACACGCACACGCACACGCACACGCACACGCACACGCACACGCACACGCACACGCACACGCACACGCACACGCACACGCACACGCACACGCACACGCACACGCACACGCACACGCACACGCACACGCACACGCACACGCACACGCACACGCACACGCACACGCACACGCACACGCACACGCACACGCACACGCACACGCTCACGCGCACGCGCACGCGCACACGCTCACACGCGCACACGCGCACACGCGCACACGCGCACACGCGCACACGCGCACACGCGCACACGCGCACACGCGCACACGCGCACACGCGCACACGCGCACACGCGCACACGCGCACACGCGCACACGCGCACACGCGCACACGCGCACACGCGCACACGCACACACACACACACACACACACACACACACACACACAAGCACACATGGACGCGGACACACACGGTCGCATACATCATAGATGATATTATGATCACGTAACCAATTCTGCCTATTATTATTGTTACGAGCTTGAGGTTCGTGACAATAAAAATTGCCGTTAAAATTACCTAAATTAACACTTTAATTTACTTTACACAAATTAAAGTTAAAACACTAATAATTAAACACACTAATTCACTTAATTCCGCTCCGAAGCTTCGCTTGTGTAGCCGAGTTCAACTCTGTCCCGATCGCATCTTGCGCCACCTATTTATTTAAATTAGCAAAATATCCGGAATGTTCAAGTAAACACGCGCAAGGTACCGAGAGTTCGAGTACAGATTTTCTAGAGACTTAGTTCTTCGGGTGGCGCTGTCGGTTGAGAGTGTGATGTCATTCTCTGCAGAGCTCCCCTCGCTCTCGTTCCTGACACTAGATGGCGCTAGTTGACTTATTCACACAACACTGCCCCCTCCTAAGACATGCTCGTCCCGAGCATTATCGGTCCCATAATAACGCGCCAAGCGATCCACATGGACGATCTTAGGAGTCCCTCTTGCGCCTTTCTGTATCCGGTGGGTCACATCGTTGATCCTGGTTACAATCCGGTACGGGCCGTCCCATTTAACTTGAAGCTTAGGAGATTTCCCTTTGCTGCGGACTGGATTGTGCAACCACACTAATGAACCTTCGTTGAACCCTTTATTGTTCATTTTGCGGTCGTACCGGGTTTTCATTTTCTCAGACATTTGCTGCCCCGATTGTCTGACGTGCTCATAAATGTCATTCATTTTGTTCCGCAAGTCATTTGCGTAATCGGTTATACTGCATGGGGCATCAGGTGGTATCCCGGTGATCAGGTCTGCAGGCAGCCGTAATTCTCTTCCAAAGTTTGCGAAAGCTGGTGTCACTGCTGTACTTTCGTGAACAGAACTTCGATATGACAACAAAAACGGTTGTCTGTGCTTATCCCAATCTCGTTGCCGATTGTCTACAACTTTTGCTAGGTATCTCTCCAATGTCTGATTAAATCGTTCCACCATTCCATCAGATTGCGGGTGATAAGAAGTCGTTCTTGTTTTATGAGTACCCATAACTCGGCAAGTTTCCTGGAATATTTGAGACTCAAAATTTCTTCCTTGATCGCTGTGAATCTCTAAAGGTACTCCAGAACGACAGAAGACTTCATGAACTAGTTTATCTGCAACTGTTGAAGCTTCTTGATTTGGAATGGCGAGGACTTCTGGCCACTTAGTGAAGTAATCCATCACAACCATGAAATACTTGTTACCGCTTTCACTCTCCGGAAACGGCCCCGCCACGTCAATGGCTATTCTCTCCCATGGTGCACCAACATTGTACAACTTCAATGCACCTCTACTACGAGTCTGAGGTCCCTTTACAGCCGCACAACTTGTACATTTGCGACACCAGTCCTCGACATCGTTTCGACAGCGGACCCAGTAAAACCGTTCTCGGATCTTTAGTAGAGTTCGTTTAACTCCCAGATGGCCTCCTGAATAATCATTATGGTACAGCTGTAGCACATCCGGTACTTTAGCTTTAGGGACTACCATTTGCAAATGACAGCTGTCTCCCTTAACATTTTCCCATTTACGGCACAGAACTCCATCCTGAAGCAGCAAGCTGTCCCACTGGGCCCAATAGCTTTTAGTGGTCGAACTCATTGCTGAGACGTCGCTCCACTTAGGCTTGGGAGCACTGGCCTTTATCCATTCCAGAATAGGCTTGATGTCCGGATCTTCCTGCTGTGCATGTTGTAAGCTGTCTTTCCATTCGTTGCCGAGGTGGTCCGTCCTGAGCATCCTCACGGATACCTCTTCCTTACTCTCTTGCCTAGTACAATGGTTGCAATCTTCAGGACAAGGTCTTCTTGACAATGCATCTGCGTTGCCGTGAGATTTTCCGCTGCGATGTTCGATCTCAAAGTTGTATTCCTGCAGTAGTTCAATCCACCTCGCAACTTGTCCTTCTGGATTTTTAAACTGCAATAGCCATTTTAGTGCAGCATGGTCAGTTCTTAAGTGAAATTTTCGTCCCAGAAGATATTTGCTAAAATACTGCAACGACTTTACCACAGCGAGCAATTCGCGTCTTGTGACACAATAGTTCCTTTCCGGTTTTGACAACGACTTGCTGAAGTACGCTATCACGACCTCTTGGTCACCATTCCGTTGAGACAACACACCGCCAAGTCCTATATCACTTGCGTCTGTGTCAACTATAAATTCTTTGCTTGCATCAGGGTATCCCAAAATAGGTGTTTTGCACAGACGGTCCTTGAGCTCCTGGAATGCGATATTGCAACTTTCATCCCAGCAGAAATGTCGCTTCTCCTCGGTTAGCTTGTGCAGAGGTTTGGCTATATCTGCAAAGTTCTTCACAAATCGCCGATAATAGGAGCACAAACCCAAAAATGCTCTAACCTGCGTCTTGTCTTTTGGAACCGGCCAACCCTTGACAGCGGCGATTTTCTCCGGATCCGTACGGATACCTTCTTCCGACACTACATACCCTAAAAAGTTAACTTGTCGTTAGAATAGTGAACATTTCTTCGGACTCAACTTGAGGTTGGCACTCTGAATCTCCATGAGCACGCGTTCCAGGTTCTGAAGGTGTTCCTCAAACGTACGGCCCACGATGATGATGTCATCCAAGTAGACCAGACAGGCATCGCCAATCAGCCCAGTAAGTACAAGCTCCATCAGCCTTTCAAACGTTGCTGGAGCAACAAAAACGGCATTACTTTAAATTGCCACATACCCTTTCCCGTCGAGAACGCAGTTTTCTCCTTGTCCTTAGGGTCAATTTCAATTTGCCAGTAGCCACTTTTTAGATCCAGCGTGCTAAACCATTTTACTCCTGTAAGCATGTCCAGCATGTCATCAATTCTTGGCAAAGGATAGCTGTCCTTCTTCGTAACGTCGTTCAGACGGCGGTAGTCAACACAAAACCGCATGCTGCCATCCTTCTTCTTCACCAGCACCACTGGTGAACACCATGGACTAGAGGAAGGTTCAATAACACCATCCTTCACCATTCCTTCAATCATGGTTTCCACTTCCTTTTCACGTGCTACCGGCAATCTTCTTGGCCGCTGACGGATAGGCAATTCTTCTCCTGTGTTTATTTTGTGTTGAACTAAGCCAGTCTTTCCTATGTCAGCATCGTTTGATGAGAATACATCGGCGTACTTGAGTAACAACTTATTTGCCTTGACCAATTCGTTCGGGGAGAGAACACTGCGACAGTCTTCCAAAAGTGTGGTCACTCTCGTTTCTGCATCCTTGCTGGGGGTCCCAGTCGATAGATATTGGCACCGACGTAACCAATCCACTTCCTCACAAGTGCCAATCAGTGTGCCTTTTTCTATAATCTGTTCCCGGTCGCAAAGGTTCAGCACACGTACTCCTGAGATGTCAGTGGTCCTGACCAAGGTTCGAGCTACTTTCCATGGAAGGTCATTGTTTACCCTTTCCACAAGTACACAACGGTGAGCTTGCCCAGCGTTTCGAGGAAGACTAACCGGAACAATCGTTTCCGATCTAGGCGGAAGAACAATCTTCCTAATGCTGTACACGTTCCTAGCGTGAGGTGAACGATGATCCTGTCGCCGCCAGGCAGTGCCGTTAGCTGCACTACCCTCTCGAGATCGATCAACTCTCCTTTCCACGGTTCGCTTAGGGCAACTGGATCGAAGATGGCCCTTTTCCCCACAGCCATAGCACCTTGGGCTGTATCCTTTGTTGCGGTCGCGAACTGCAGCTGCTGCAACCTCCCTGACGCGATGGGAACGATGATCCTGCCGCACGGCTTCCACTTCCAGTGCATGGGCCAAGGCGTCCTTAACCGTCTCGTGGTGCCCGAGCCTCACAGCAGCTCTGACTTCCAGGTCGCGGATGCCGTCGATGAATGTCTGCACCAGGTTCCCTTCAATGAGCGCAGGTACAGACCGGTATGCTTTCCGCACCAGCTTCTCCACCTCTAGAGCCCACTGCTGCAGGTTTTCGTTGCTGCGTTGCACGCGATCTTTAAGCTGCGCGCGAAAGACGTGTTCCAGGTGAGCGTCACCATATCTCGCCTCCAAGGCCTCAAGAAGCTGCTCATAGGTCACTTTCTTACCGAGAGCTTCCAACACAGTTAAGGTTTGGTCGCGCAGGCCTAGGGTGAGTGCAGTCATGGCTTGGCTTTTATTCCAGCCGTTCGCCTCCTTGACGGCCTCGAACTGGATTTTGTAGGCCGACCAGGAAGAGGTCCCGTCGAACGGCGGCACTTTGAATCCACGTAGCGAAGGTGTTGTAGCTACCACGGGAGCTGTTGTTCCATCCCCAAGTTTGAGGTCGTCCAGAGTTTTTTCACGTCAGCCATTACGTTGTCAACCCGATTGTTTACTTGATCGATTCGGGTTTCAGTTTTCTCGATTCGGGTTTCAGCTTTCGCGATTTGGGTTTCAGCTTCTGACAGGCGGTTGTCATGCTGAGTTACCCTATCCTTCACCTCCTTGATCTCCTTCCCGAAGGTAGCGTGAAGATCCTTCATGAGGAGCATCTGCTCTTCCAACCGACGGGCCTGTTCCTCCTGTCCGTCCCGCAGCTGCTCTTCCAATCGACGGACCTGTTCCTCTTGTCGGCGAACCTGTTCCTCCTGTCGGCGAACCTGTTCCTCCTGTCCACCCCGTAGCTGCTCTTCCAACCGATGGACCTGTTCCTCCTGTCGGCGAGCCTGCTCCTGCAGCATCACCATCAGAGCACCTAAGTCAGGTGCAGCAGATGTAGGAGCTACCGACGGGCCTGCAGCCGGTGGCTGGCCCTCCGACGTCTGCGGCGTTGCACCACCAAATCTTCGTTGGTCCGTCTCCTGCTGGCGTTGACTTCGGGTACGGACACCCTCCGTTTCCTCTTTAGGTAAAATCGGCATGATTTTATCCCACTTCTGACACCAATTGTTACGAGCTTGAGGTTCGTGACAATAAAATTGCCGATAGAATTACCTAAATTAACACTTTAATTTACTTTATACAATATATTATTGGGTCCTTTTATATTTTAATATTAACCCTACGACATCGAGAATTTATGTATTGTACATGAGTACCGCGTTTTATTAATAAAATTAGAATTAGCTCCCTTTCTGGTCAATCGATGCTCGACCGATGCATTTATGTTGCATTCTTAATACAACTATATTGAGGGGCTACCAAGATAAAAACTCTGTGCTCCAGAAGCAATCAGTTTAAAAACAGAATTTCAAAATATTTTATGAATCAGATTTTCAGATTCAATTAAGCAGATATGATTTCTTTTGTACTCTTTTCGTTTTACCCTTATTGACTATATTATAATATATTAAGTACCAATAATTAAATTTTGAGTAGTTTATATAATCATAATAATGTATTTCCATACAATGTAGGTAGATATTACCAGAGTATTATTAAAACATAAAAGCCTTATCGAGGCGTGCAAATTTTGACTAAATAGATATAACAATTTTTTTTCTTAATTTAACTTATTAATGTAATATAAAAATATCCAATCGATAATAAAATAAATGTCAAAAGATTAATTATATTGAAAACAATGTCACTCAATCGTTTATAAATGTCAAAATATAAATGTTCATTATGTAAAAACAGTAAAAATAACTAACTAATAATTATTCTATAACTATCGAAATCCTTTATAAACTCACAGCAAAAAATTGAAGCATTTTTAGATACAGATATTTAAATATGTAATTTGTTTTGATTTTTCTGTTCAAGATACTCATTAACAGCATAGAAACAATTAAGTAAAAGCCATTAATGAAGTTTGTTTTTTAACTTTGTCATTGAGAAATTTTTAAACTCGTCGGGTAAAGACTTAAAGATTTTAATCGCCATTATGTATGAATTTTTTGGGAAGAGCATCAATTAACATTTTGGAAAGTATATTCTGTTATTAGATTTTTCTCTTAAACTTCTATCTCTTAAAAATTATTACTTGGGAAGTTTTTAAGGAATTGCTTGACAAAAATCGCGGCTTGTTTTATATACATATATGCGAGTGGCAGCACTTTTATTTATTTTTCTTTCTTTTTTATTTCTTTCATGGAATGTGGTCCACGGCTTGCTCGAATGAATTTTTTGGGATTTTACATACGCGTTCTATTTCAGAACAGTTGTCCCATATCAGAAGTCCGTACTGCAATATTGCGGCGATTTAGTTGTTGTTTTATTAAATCAGATTAATTTTTATACGTTTCGGCGCGTGTTTCGATTTTTTGCATTAGCTTACGGGAATCGTGCTTAATTTATGTTTCATTTATGTACGGAAAAGTAATAAAAAAGGAATATTATAAAAATACTATAAACATTTTCTCTCTTGCAGGCGGTTGACTATCTATGCTTCAACGAAGAATATTCCATGGCTAATAAATTTATTGAAGAAATAATTGCTTACATGCAGTCAGTATTCCATCCATCGTTCAATCTGGGCGACGTAAGTATCTGCATGAAAAGAATATTTTATGTATATTTTTTTGCCAACACACAATTTAAAAATCGCACTGTGTAGTTGCGGCGCTACAGAACACATCGCCGCAACATATCGTACCGCGGGTGTCGTGAGACGTGCCTGTGGCACTCAGAAACAAGAGGTGGCCGGCAGTATGTTGCTGATAACAGTTCATAGTCACAAAAATCGCACTGTGTAGTTGCGGCGCTACAGAACACATCGCCGCAACATATCGTACCGCGGGTGTCGTGAGACGTGCCTGTGGCACTCAGAAACAAGAGGTGGCCGGCAGTATGTTGCTGATAACAGTTCATAGTCACAAAAATCGCACTGTGTTGCGGCGCTACAGAACACATCGCCGCAACATATCGTACCGCGGGTGTCGTGAGACGTGCCTGTGGCACTCAGAAACAAGAGGTGGCCGGCAGTATGTTGCTGATAACAGTTCATAGTCACAAAAATCGCACTGTGTAGTTGCGGCGCTACAGAACACATCGCCGCAACATATCGTACCGCGGGTGTCGTGAGACGTGCCTGTGGCACTCAGAAACAAGAGGTGGCCGGCAGTATGTTGCTGATAACAGTTCATAGTCACAAAAATCGCACTGTGTAGTTGCGGCGCTACAGAACACATCGCCGCAACATATCGTACCGCGGGTGTCGTGAGACGTGCCTGTGGCACTCAGAAACAAGAGGTGGCCGGCAGTATGTTGCTGATAACAGTTCATAGTCACAAAAATCGCACTGTGTAGTTGCGGCGCTACAGAACACATCGCCGCAACATATCGTACCGCGGGTGTCGTGAGACGTGCCTGTGGCACTCAGAAACAAGAGGTGGCCGGCAGTATGTTGCTGATAACAGTTCATAGTCACAAAAATCGCACTGTGTTGCGGCGCTACAGAACACATCGCCGCAACATATCGTACCGCGGGTGTCGTGAGACGTGCCTGTGGCACTCAGAAACAAGAGGTGGCCGGCAGTATGTTGCTGATAACAGTTCATAGTCACAAAAATCGCACTGTGTAGTTGCGGCGCTACAGAACACATCGCCGCAACATATCGTACCGCGGGTGTCGTGAGACGTGCCTGTGGCACTCAGAAACAAGAGGTGGCCGGCAGTATGTTGCTGATAACAGTTCATAGTCACAAAAATCGCACTGTGTAGTTGCGGCGCTACAGAACACATCGCCGCAACATATCGTATCGCGGGTGTCGTGAGACGTGCCTGTGGCACTCAGAAACAAGAGGTGGCCGGCAGTATGTTGCTGATAACAGTTCATAGTCACAAAAATCGCACTGTGTAGTTGCGGCGCTACAGAACACATCGCCGCAACATATCGTACCGCGGGTGTCGTGAGACGTGCCTGTGGCACTCAGAAACAAGAGGTGGCCGGCAGTATGTTGCTGATAACAGTTCATAGTCACAAAAATCGCACTGTGTAGTTGCGGCGCTACAGAACACATCGCCGCAACATATCGTACCGCGGGTGTCGTGAGACGTGCCTGTGGCACTCAGAAACAAGAGGTGGCCGGCAGTATGTTGCTGATAACAGTTCATAGTCACAAAAATCGCACTGTGTAGTTGCGGCGCTACAGAACACATCGCCGCAACATATCGTACCGCGGGTGTCGTGAGACGTGCCTGTGGCACACAGAAACAAGAGGTGGCCGGCAGTATGTTGCTGATAACAGTTCATAGTCACAAAAATCGCACTGTGTAGTTGCGGCGCTACAGAACACATCGCCGCAACATATCGTACCGCGGGTGTCGTGAGACGTGCCTGTGGCACACAGAAACAAGAGGTGGCCGGCAGTATGTTGCTGATAACAGTTCATAGTCACAAAAATCGCAATGTGTAGTTGCGGCGCTACAGAACACATCGCCGCAACATATCGTACCGCGGGTGTCGTGAGACGTGCCTGTGGCACACAGAAACAAGAGGTGGCCGGCAGTATGTTGCTGATAACAGTTCATAGTCACAAAAATCGCACTGTGTAGTTGCGGCGCTACAGAACACATCGCCGCAACATATCGTACCGCGGGTGTCGTGAGACGTGCCTGTGGCACTCAGAAACAAGAGGTGGCCGGCAGTATGTTGCTGATAACAGTTCATAGTCACAAAAATCGCACTGTGTAGTTGCGGCGCTACAGAACACATCGCCGCAACATATCGTACCGCGGGTGTCGTGAGACGTGCCTGTGGCACTCAGAAACAAGAGGTGGCCGGCAGTATGTTGCTGATAACAGTTCATAGTCACAAAAATCGCACTGTGTAGTTGCGGCGCTACAGAACACATCGCCGCAACATATCGTACCGCGGGTGTCGTGAGACGTGCCTGTGGCACTCAGAAACAAGAGGTGGCCGGCAGTATGTTGCTGATAACAGTTCATAGTCACAAAAATCGCACTGTGTAGTTGCGGCGCTACAGAACACATCGCCGCAACATATCGTACCGCGGGTGTCGTGAGACGTGCCTGTGGCACTCAGAAACAAGAGGTGGCCGGCAGTATGTTGCTGATAACAGTTCATAGTCACAAAAATCGCACTGTGTAGTTGCGGCGCTACAGAACACATCGCCGCAACATATCGTACCGCGGGTGTCGTGAGACGTGCCTGTGGCACTCAGAAACAAGAGGTGGCCGGCAGTATGTTGCTGATAACAGTTCATAGTCACAAAAATCGCACTGTGTAGTTGCGGCGCTACAGAACACATCGCCGCAACCTATCGTACCGCGGGTGTCGTGAAACGTGCCTGTGGCACTCAGAAACAAGAGGTGGCCGGCAGTATGTTGCTGATAACAGTTCATAGTCACAAAAATCGCACTGTGTAGTTGCGGCGCTACAGAACACATCGCCGCAACATATCGTACCGTGGGTGTCGTGAGACGTGCCTGTGGCACTCAGAAACAAGAGGTGGCCGGCAGTATGTTGCTGATAACAGTTCATAGTCACAAAAATCGCACTGTGTAGTTGCGGCGCTACAGAACACATCGCCGCAACATATCGTACCGCGGGTGTCGTGAGACGTGCCTGTGGCACACAGAAACAAGAGGTGGCCGGCAGTATGTTGCTGATAACAGTTCATAGTCACAAAAATCGCACTGTGTAGTTGCGGCGCTACAGAACACATCGCCGCAACATATCGTACCGCGGGTGTCGTGAGACGTGCCTGTGGCACTCAGAAACAAGAGGTGGCCGGCAGTATGTTGCTGATAACAGTTCATAGTCACAAAAATCGCACTATGTAGTTGCGGCGCTACAGAACACATCGCCGCAACATATCGTACCGCGGGTGTCGTGAGACGTGCCTGTGGCACTCAGAAACAAGAGGTGGCCGGCAGTATGTTGCTGATAACAGTTCATAGTCACAAAAATCGCACTGTGTAGTTGCGGCGCTACAGAACACATCGCCGCAACATATCGTACCGCGGGTGTCGTGAGACGTGCCTGTGGCACACAGAAACAAGAGGTGGCCGGCAGTATGTTGCTGATAACAGTTCATAGTCACAAAAATCGCACTGTGTAGTTGCGGCGCTACAGAACACATCGCCGCAACATATCGTACCGCGGGTGTCGTGAGACGTGCCTGTGGCACTCAGAAACAAGAGGTGGCCGGCAGTATGTTGCTGATAACAGTTCATAGTCACAAAAATCGCACTGTGTAGTTGCGGCGCTACAGAACACATCGCCGCAACATATCGTACCGCGGGTGTCGTGAGACGTGCCTGTGGCACACAGAAACAAGAGGTGGCCGGCAGTATGTTGCTGATAACAGTTCATAGTCACAAAAATCGCACTGTGTAGTTGCGGCGCTACAGAACACATCGCCGCAACATATCGTACCGCGGGTGTCGTGAGACGTGCCTGTGGCACACAGAAACAAGAGGTGGCCGGCAGTATGTTGCTGATAACAGTTCATAGTCACAAAAATCGCACTATGTAGTTGCGGCGCTACAGAACACATCGCCGCAACATATCGTACCGCGGGTGTCGTGAGACGTGCCTGTGGCACTCAGAAACAAGAGGTGGCCGGCAGTATGTTGCTGATAACAGTTCATAGTCACAAAAATCGCACTGTGTAGTTGCGGCGCTACAGAACACATCGCCGCAACATATCGTACCGCGGGTGTCGTGAGACGTGCCTGTGGCACTCAGAAACAAGAGGTGGCCGGCAGTATGTTGCTGATAACAGTTCATAGTCACAAAAATCGCACTGTGTAGTTGCGGCGCTACGGAACACATCGCCGCAACATATCGTACCGCGGGTGTCGTGAGACGTGCCTGTGGCACTCAGAAACAAGAGGTGGCCGGCAGTATGTTGCTGATAACAGTTCATAGTCACAAAAATCGCACTGTGTAGTTGCGGCGCTACAGAACACATCGCCGCAACATATCGTACCGCGGGTGTCGTGAGACGTGCCTGTGGCACTCAGAAACAAGAGGTGGCCGGCAGTATGTTGCTGATAACAGTTCATAGTCACAAAAATCGCACTGTGTAGTTGCGGCGCTACAGAACACATCGCCGCAACATATCGTACCGCGGGTGTCGTGAGACGTGCCTGTGGCACACAGAAACAAGAGGTGGCCGGCAGTATGTTGCTGATAACAGTTCATAGTCACAAAAATCGCACTGTGTAGTTGCGGCGCTACAGAACACATCGCCGCAACATATCGTACCGCGGGTGTCGTGAGACGTGCCTGTGGCACTCAGAAACAAGAGGTGGCCGGCAGTATGTTGCTGATAACAGTTCATAGTCACAAAAATCGCACTGTGTAGTTGCGGCGCTACAGAACACATCGCCGCAACCTATCGTACCGCGGGTGTCGTGAAACGTGCCTGTGGCACTCAGAAACAAGAGGTGGCCGGCAGTATGTTGCTGATAACAGTTCATAGTCACAAAAATCGCACTGTGTAGTTGCGGCGCTACAGAACACATCGCCGCAACATATCGTACCGCGGGTGTCGTGAAACGTGCCTGTGGCACTCAGAAACAAGAGGTGGCCGGCAGTATGTTGCTGATAACAGTTCATAGTCACAAAAATCGCACTGTGTAGTTGCGGCGCTACAGAACACATCTCCGCAACATATCGTACCGCGGGTGTCGTGAGACGTGCCTGTGGCACTCAGAAACAAGAGGTGGCCGGCAGTATGTTGCTGATAACAGTTCATGGTCACAAAAATCGCACTGTATAGTTGCGGCGCTACAGAACACATCGCCGCAACATATCGTACCGCGGGTGTCGTGAAACGTGCCTGTGGCACTCAGAAACAAGAGGTGGCCGGCAGTATGTTGCTGATAACAGTTCATAGTCACAAAAATCGCACTGTGTAGTTGCGGCGCTACAGAACACATCGCCGCAACATATCGTACCGCGGGTGTCATGAGACGTGCCTGTGGCACTCAGAAACAAGAGGTGGCCGGCAGTATGTTGCTGATAACAGTTCATAGTCACAAAAATCGCACTGTGTAGTTGCGGCGCTACAGAACACATCGCCGCAACATATCGTACCGCGGGTGTCGTGAGACGTGCCTGTGGCACTCAGAAACAAGAGGTGGCCGGCAGTATGTTGCTGATAACAGTTCATAGTCACGAAAATCGCACTGTGTAGTTGCGGCGCTACAGAACACATCGCCGCAACCTATCGTACCGCGGGTGTCGTGAAACGTGCCTGTGGCACTCAGAAACAAGAGGTGGCCGGCAGTATGTTGCTGATAACAGTTCATAGTCACAAAAATCGCACTGTGTAGTTGCGGCGCTACAGAACACATCGCCGCAACATATCGTACCGCGGGTGTCGTGAAACGTGCCTGTGGCACTCAGAAACAAGAGGTGGCCGGCAGTATGTTGCTGATAACAGTTCATAGTCACAAAAATCGCACTGTGTAGTTGCGGCGCTACAGAACACATCTCCGCAACATATCGTACCGCGGGTGTCGTGAGACGTGCCTGTGGCACTCAGAAACAAGAGGTGGCCGGCAGTATGTTGCTGATAACAGTTCATGGTCACAAAAATCGCACTGTATAGTTGCGGCGCTACAGAACACATCGCCGCAACATATCGTACCGCGGGTGTCGTGAAACGTGCCTGTGGCACTCAGAAACAAGAGGTGGCCGGCAGTATGTTGCTGATAACAGTTCATAGTCACAAAAATCGCACTGTGTAGTTGCGGCGCTACAGAACACATCGCCGCAACATATCGTACCGCGGGTGTCATGAGACGTGCCTGTGGCACTCAGAAACAAGAGGTGGCCGGCAGTATGTTGCTGATAACAGTTCATAGTCACAAAAATCGCACTGTGTAGTTGCGGCGCTACAGAACACATCGCCGCAACATATCGTACCGCGGGTGTCGTGAGACGTGCCTGTGGCACTCAGAAACAAGAGGTGGCCGGCAGTATGTTGCTGATAACAGTTCATAGTCACGAAAATCGCACTGTGTAGTTGCGGCGCTACAGAACACATCGCCGCAACATATCGTACCGCGGGTGTCGTGAGACGTGCCTGTGGCACTCAGAAACAAGAGGTGGCCGGCAGTATGTTGCTGATAACAGTTCATAGTCACAAAAATCGCACTGTGTAGTTACGGCGCTACAGAACACATCGCCGCAACATATCGTACCGCGGGTGTCGTGAGACGTGCCTGTGGCACTCAGAAACAAGAGGTGGCCGGCAGTATGTTGCTGATAACAGTTCATAGTCACAAAAATCGCACTGTGTAGTTGCGGCGCTACAGAACACATCGCCGCAACATATCGTACCGCGGGTGTCGTGAGACGTGCCTGTGGCACTCAGAAAAAAGAGGTGGCCGGCAGTATGTTGCTGATAACAGTTCATAGTCACAAAAATCGCACTGTGTAGTTGCGGCGCTACAGAACACATCGCCGCAACATGTCGTACCGCGGGTGTCGTGAGACGTGCCTGTGGCACTCAGAAACAAGAGGTGGCCGGCAGTATGTTGCTGATAACAGTTCATAGTCACAAAAATCGCACTGTGTAGTTGCGGCGCTACAGAACACATCGCCGCAACATATCGTACCGCGGGTGTCGTGAGACGTGCCTGTGGCACACAGAAACAAGAGGTGGCCGGCAGTATGTTGCTGATAACAGTTCATAGTCACAAAAATCGCACTGTGTAGTTGCGGCGCTACAGAACACATCGCCGCAACATATCGTACCGCGGGTGTCGTGAGACGTGCCTGTGGCACACAGAAACAAGAGGTGGCCGGCAGTATGTTGCTGATAACAGTTCATAGTCACAAAAATCGCACTGTGTAGTTGCGGCGCTACAGTACACATCGC
Source organism: Parnassius smintheus behrii (assembly GCA_036936625.1). Taxonomy (NCBI): domain Eukaryota; kingdom Metazoa; phylum Arthropoda; class Insecta; order Lepidoptera; family Papilionidae; genus Parnassius; species Parnassius smintheus. The sequence continues at coordinate 21,584,386 of JAUPFT010000016.1, read as the reverse complement.
CGCAACATATCGTACCGCGGGTGTCGTGAGACGTGCCTGTGGCACTCAGAAACAAGAGGTGGCCGGCAGTATGTTGCTGATAACAGTTCATAGTCACAAAAATCGCACTGTGTAGTTGCGGCGCTACAGAACACATCGCCGCAACATATCGTACCGCGGGTGTCGTGAGACGTGCCTGTGGCACACAGAAACAAGAGGTGGCCGGCAGTATGTTGCTGATAACAGTTCATAGTCACAAAAATCGCACTGTGTAGTTGCGGCGCTACAGAACACATCGCCGCAACATATCGTACCGCGGGTGTCGTGAGACGTGCCTGTGGCACACAGAAACAAGAGGTGGCCGGCAGTATGTTGCTGATAACAGTTCATAGTCACAAAAATCGCACTGTGTAGTTGCGGCGCTACAGAACACATCGCCGCAACATATCGTACCGCGGGTGTCGTGAGACGTGCCTGTGGCACACAGAAACAAGAGGTGGCCGGCAGTATGTTGCTGATAACAGTTCATAGTCACAAAAATCGCACTGTGTAGTTGCGGCGCTACAGAACACATCGCCGCAACATATCGTACCGCGGGTGTCGTGAGACGTGCCTGTGGCACTCAGAAACAAGAGGTGGCCGGCAGTATGTTGCTGATAACAGTTCATAGTCACAAAAATCGCACTGTGTAGTTGCGGCGCTACAGAACACATCGCCGCAACATATCGTACCGCGGGTGTCGTGAGACGTGCCTGTGGCACACAGAAACAAGAGGTGGCCGGCAGTATGTTGCTGATAACAGTTCATAGTCACAAAAATCGCACTGTGTAGTTGCGGCGCTACAGAACACATCGCCGCAACATATCGTACCGCGGGTGTCGTGAAACGTGCCTGTGGCACTCAGAAACAAGAGGTGGCCGGCAGTATGTTGCTGATAACAGTTCATAGTCACAAAAATCGCACTGTGTAGTTGCGGCGCTACAGAACACATCGCCGCAACATATCGTACCGCGGGTGTCGTGAGACGTGCCTGTGGCACTCAGAAACAGGAGGTGGCCGGCAGTATGTTGCTGATAACAGTTCATAGTCACAAAAATCGCACTGTATAGTTGCGGCGCTACAGAACACATCGCCGCAACATATCGTACCGCGGGTGTCGTGAGACGTGCCTGTGGCACACAGAAACAAGAGGTGGCCGGCAGTATGTTGCTGATAACAGTTCATAGTCACAAAAATCGCACTGTGTAGTTGCGGCGCTACAGAACACATCGCCGTAACATATCGTACCGCGGGTGTCGTGAAACGTGCCTGTGGCACTCAGAAACAAGAGGTGGCCGGCAGTATGTTGCTGATAACAGTTCATAGTCACAAAAATCGCACTGTGTAGTTGCGGCGCTACAGAACACATCGCCGCAACATATCGTACCGCGGGTGTCGTGAGACGTGCCTGTGGCACTCAGAAACAAGAGGTGGCCGGCAGTATGTTGCTGATAACAGTTCATAGTCACAAAAATCGCACTGTGTAGTTGCGGCGCTACAGAACACATCGCCGCAACATATCGTACCGCGGGTGTCGTGAGACGTGCCTGTGGCACTCAGAAACAAGAGGTGGCCGGCAGTATGTTGCTGATAACAGTTCATAGTCATAAAATCTGCTTGGTTAAAACGAGTATCAAATTTACTCTTCAGGCTAACAGATGGTGCATGCAAGCCAATCGATGGCGAATGCGGAAAGCTAATAGAACTTACTATGCTATGACCTATGACCTTTTGAAAATAAAATTATGACGATACAATTTCAACAAGCGTGTCTCGAGAAAAGTCTAAAAAGTCCTGGCACTCGAGACAATTACATTATTGTTTTTTTTATATAAGAGAGGGCAAACGAGCATGCGGCTCACCTGATGGTAAGTGACTACCGCCGCCCATGAAAAACCACAACACCAAGGTGTTGCGGTTTTTTATGTCAACTCCAAACACAAGTTTGTCCTGGTACTTGGCGACGTTTTCCCGAAAAATATTGGCATGACCGGTGTATAAGGCATCACCAGTGCTGTCGTTTGCATAGCAATGAATGTTACCAGTTTGCAACATATCATGGATAAGTGGGTGTCTTATGATGATTTAAATTTATTAACATAAATTGCTATTTCTTTAGTAAGGCAGTATTATGAATGTACGTATAGCACAAACATTGTTATTATTATTTATTTTATATCAGAACTTGGCCTTTAAATGTTAATACGCGTCATACTTATAGTACTATCTATTGGCGTCTGCACATCATACGGGCATTTCTCCCATATTTTATGATACCCATGATAAGAAAGAAGCATTCTTCTCGTATACAGAAATAATACATAATATACACAGTTTTTATAAGTTTTTTTAAAAGATTTATTGCTACTTTATTAGATTTATTTTTATTAATGGTTGTTTTCAGAGAAAAACCCGTTTGGAATACAAATACATCGAGAACCGCCCCTTCCATATCGCCATTCTGAAGTATATACATCTACTGACGAACAAGGCTTGCCACCGAACTGCTTTAGAACTAGCCAAAGTTTTACTGAACCTGGATCCTACCGATCCGTTAGCTGTACTGTTCATCGTCGACACATTGGCATTGAGGGCCCGGGAGCATCAATGGCTCGTCGACGCCATTGTCTATTGGTCGAAAGAAAGAGATGCCAAATTCATGTTTAATTTTCAGTACTCAAATGCAATGGCCAAATATCATTTAGCCCTTAAAAATTGCAGTGAGTATATTCTTATAAATATAATTAATTGTGTTGTAATAAATTCAATACTAGAAGGTCCATGTTTTAAAGTCCATAGTGTCCGATTCCACCGTTATTAGAAGGACGTGTGTTCACTCTTGGGTTGAATGGTCTAAAGTTCACACACACGTCCTTCTATTAACGCTATACTTAACGAAATCTAAGAAATGCCTTTTTGTGTGTCATTTAATTACCGCAATAACTTTGTACACGCGTACTCGTATGAAAATAACCTTTTACGTAAAACAAAATAATTATATAGTTATAGTTCTTCATAAGATATTTAAATTCGAATCTTGCAAACACCACGCAGAATGGCTTGGTTCTCGTTTATCCGATCATGCGGGTAGATCTGTTAATAACTTTGCTTTGCCATATGGTCTGACACATCAGGTTACCTCGCATACGCGGATCCAAGTACACGTACCTTCCCTGTTGGACCTTCTGCTGACCTCTCATCCAGACAGATATCAGGTCTCCATCAATGCCCTTCTTGGCTCCTCGGACCATTGTCTGTCATTGTATCTCATTGTGGTTGCGTACTGCAGGTTGCCGCCGTGTTTGGTATTATAGGACAGCAGATTGGGACGAGATGCGATCTTTTTTTGCATTCTACCCTAGGAGGCGGGTTTGCTTCTCGCTGGCTGATGTGGTGCTACAGGAAATTAAATTTTTATTACATTATCTGTGGTACCTATCGGAGGCACAACCCAGCCTTGAGTTGGTCACTCCTGCAAAATTGCACAACGTCATAAGCATGAGGTTACCAGGCCTGGGCTTGCGCATCGACGTATCGGGATGCAAATACCAGCGATCTTAAAAAGAAGTACAATTCTGCCTCTGCCTTCAGGAACACGTGCATTCTCATCTCTCGCCAAGGCTGTCCAAGGGAACTTCTGTAAGCCATCTCTCCCATCGATGCACAGGGAAGACGACTCACTGGCCCATGCCACAAAGGACAAGGCCGATCTGGTGGGCTCTCTCTTTGTGCCCAACTCGACTCTTGATGACGGGGGGAACACACCGCCAACCATCCCGCGGAGTGAGTGCACTATGCAGGATGTCCTGTATACTCAACGCTCAGTGTGTAGAGCACTCCTCTCCCTGGACGTTAACAAGTCAAGTGGGCCGGATGGCGTCCCTCCTATTGTGCTGAGGACGTATGCTCTGGAGTTGGTACCGGTTTTAACGCGTGTTTACCGGTACTCCTACTCCCTCGGCGTAGTTCTGGAATTATGGGAGACAGCCCTCGTGCACCCGATCCCTATAAAAAGTAACCGCTCTGATCCATCCAACTATAGGCATAACGCCATCACCTCCTTGTTCTCTAAAATAATGGAATCCATTATTAACAGCCAGCTCATGCGGTACCTTGAAGATCGCTAGCTGATTAGTGACCGCTAGTACGGTTTCCGTCACGATCGCTCGGCTGGTGATCACAAATTTGCGCGTTTACCGCTAAAAAAAAATCCTTCGTCGTATCTATTCAGTTTCAAAGCACTCCCCTTGTTGCCTCAGCTTGTATCGGAATCTTTGGCGTCGATATATCGAGTGACGTGCAGTTTGGTGGTCACTTGGAAAAGGAGCCCAAACTGGCCTCTAAAAAGTTTGGCGTGCTGAGCAGAGTGGGACAGTATTTTATGCAGGCTCACCGCCTGCAACTTTACAAGGCGCAGGTTCGTCCGCACATGGCATACTGTTCTCATCTCTGGGCCGGGGCTCCCCAGTGCCAGCTCCTTCCATTTGAAGGCATCCAGCCTAGAGCTGTTCGAATCGTCAGCGACCGAGCTCTTTCCGATCGCCTTGACTCACTGGCACTGCGAAGAGATGTTGCATCACTTTGCGTATTTTATCGCATCTACCGCGGGGAGTGCTCTGAGGAATTGTTCGGACTAATTCCAGCCGCACAATTTCACCATTGAACATTGCGACAAAACTCGCGATACCATCCATACCATCTGGATGACTGACGGTCCACCATCGTGCGATTTAAAAGATGTTTTCTTCCTCGCACAACTTCCTTGTGGAATCGACGACAACCAGAGATTTTTCCAGACCGATACGACTTAGGGTCTTCAAGAAGAGAGCCTACTCCTTTTTAAAAGGCCGGCACCGCATCTGCAATACCCCTGGTGTTGCAATGTTCATGGGCGGCGATAATCACTTACCATCATTTGAGCCATATGCTCGTTTGCCACCTCTCCTATAAAAAAAATGAAGCAAAATTTAAAAGAAACGTACCAGATTCAACCTTTATGCGTGACGTGGTTTCAATAACATGTCGTTATGCACCTTACCGTAGTATTTGGATGATTCAAATTTATTTTAATGCTATTCGCACTCTAGAAATTAGTAGCTAGCAATAGATATGAAAAAAAAAACTGATAACTCTTGTGTTTTGAGTTATTTGTTTATATTTTTTTTTTTGATATTAATCTAGGTAAAACTGTAAATGCTTACCAACTCTTAAGAATCGATATCGATTTTCTTAAAAATCGAATATTGTAGATAACTAATTTTCAGTAGGATTGCCAAGGCCAATAAATGTAACATCTGTCAAAAGGTATTTCTTGGATTTGATGGAGTAACCATTTCGTCATGTATTTCTCGAAATTTTTTGTTCAAATTCACTGTTCTGTGGTAATTGAACTTTCAATTTGTCATTTTTTGATTTCTTATATTAAGCGAATACTACACATTTAATTTAAATAATTATATAGATTTTATCTTGTTTGTCTCTTTTATAGTATAAGTGTAACAAATGAGTATACAGTGCGCTTGATGGTAGTAGATTCTACGGCCCATAGTTATCTACATTGATCCTCGATTAAAGGCAAAATCCAGACTTACTTTTTCTGTCACTTATGCGTGCGATGCTGAAGATGAAATGGCTCATTTCCAGTAAAAAGGATCAAAAATTAAGGGCTAAAAATTTCAATTTAAATACAGTTGGCATATCAACGACACAGTACTCTAAGTGTACGTGGAAACGTAAAGGATTTAATCTAGACGTAGATGAGTCTGGACGTCCGATGAAATACTCAAGCGATAAGAGCTGAAGTAAGCTTAGATGGAGATGTGCAGGACACTGAGAGTACACCCAAAACTGACCAATTAATGTTTTTTTTATACAAAATGTTGTTTTTAATTTAATTTATACCCGGGAAAGATGATAGATGTTGGTCAAAAATGTTATAAAATCTTTAGTTACTACCTATTTTTTTTAAGTATTAATTGGTTTATAGAACGACAAGCCGATAGCACAGACTCGGCTCCACGCCGTGGTAGTGGCGTAAAATATACTACCCCATATTTCGCACCATGACTAACCAAATAAAGGAAATGGCCCCGAGTTCCCGGCGCCCCTTTAATGGGGCAGGGGTGCGAAGAATCTCCGGGAGGAAAACCGGTGACGAGGTTCGCCACCCGTCACGTTCTGTCTCCCGGAGAGGCGAAAAGTGGATTGCCGAGGCCCGTCTGGCTACGTTGAATGTATTTGGGGCAATGAATGATTAAATGGATGAAGTATGCGATATGATGTATGATAAAGGAATAGATGTGTTATGTGTAAATGAGACGAAAAGGAAGGGGAAGGATGTCACTACACATGGCATGTATACCGCATACTGGTCTGGTGTAGACGAGATCGAGCGGGCACGCCAGGGAGTAGGTATCATCCTTTCAGAAAGAATGGGCCAATGTGTGAAAGAGTATGAATGTGTAAGCCCAAGACTGCTATGGATACGAATGATAGTGGGCTTAAAGAAGTTGTTCGTGTTAGGGGTCTACGCCGCAGACATGTCTAAGCCCACTTATATCCGAGAGCAGTTTTGGGAAATGGTAAGGACGGTGTTAATGAAGTGTAAGGGAAATGAAAATATTATTATGCTAGGAGATTTTAATGGAAGGGTTGGGGTGAGGAGGCTTGGTTATGAAAGGATATTGGAAGCGTTTGGTGATGAAAGTATAAATGAGAATGGTGAAAGTCTCCTCACCGTATGTATGGAAAAAAATCTTTTTGTGACGAACACTTCCTTTCGCCACAAGAGGATTCATATGTATACTTGGGAAAGTGGTGACGATAGAAGCATGATAGATTTCATAATTGTGGATGAAAGATTGAGGGGCGCAGTGGTGGATACAAGGGTTTACCGGGGTTCTAACGTAGGAACTGATCATTATTTGGTTTATGCCGAATTAATGGTCTATTCAGGCGTTGGCGCCATCGGTCATCTGTGTCTACCACTGCGTTACAGCGTATTAGAACAGAAAGGTTGCAAGATGAAGGTAAGAGAAACAAGTTTAAATGTAGACTGAAAGAAAATATAAGTGGTTTGGATGAATTATGTATGAAGGAGTTAGACTTGGAGAATGTATGGCAAAATGTAAAGAAAGGTTTAGTGCATGCAGCTACCGAAGTATGTGGTGTTAGTAAGAGAAAGAATGAAAGGAAAAATAATACATTATGGTAGGATGATGAGATACGTATGGAAGTTGAAGCAAAGAAGAGCGCATGGCAAGATTTACTAGCAACAAAGGCTGGTAATTCTAGCGGTACGAATGATGATATTGAAAGAAAAATGGCAGTCTTTAGACATCTTAATAAAAGAGTAAAAGAAGTAGTTGAAAGAAAAAAGCAAGAAAGAACGGATAAGAATGATAAAAGAATATCGGATAACTTCCACGCAAATATTAAAATGTTCTGGAAACTGGTAAGAACTGCCAGGGGACATTCAAGTCAGCCTATGATGAATGCTATAAGAGACGAGAATGGCTATATTCTGAATGATGAAGTTTTGAGTTTAAAGAGATGGAAGGAATATTTTGAAAGCGTGTTTATGAGTGAGGAGACAACATGTGTACTAAGTGAAGTAGAAACTCCGAAAGAAGAGGAAAGAGTTAGCGAGATAAGTATAGATGAAATAATGAAAGCAATGAAAAGCATGAAAGCGGGTAAGGCGCCCGAATATGATAGAGTTTCACTCGAAATGCTAAGGGCTGGAAAGGAAGTGGTGGCAGGCCAGCTGCACACCTTGTTTAATTTATGCTGGGAACTGAAGCGGGTACCGGTAGACTGATGCAAAGCCGTGATAGTCCAAGTATATAAAGGAAAAGGGTCGCAGCAGGACTGTAAAAACTACCGTGGCATCAGCCTTCTTAGCATTGTGGGAAAACTGTACGCTAAGGTACTGATTGAAAGTGTCATGAAAGAAACTGATGGAAAAATTTGGGATGTGCAAGCGGGATTTAGAAAGGGAAATTTTCCATGCGCATGATCGCGGAGAAGTTTCTGGCCAAAAACCAAAAGGTTTTTTGTGCGTTCATTGACTTGGAAAAGGCCTATGACAGAGTGGATAGGGATTTGCTATGGCAAACACTGAACTCATTTGGGTTGGGCGCTGGCTTGATACGGGCATTGGAGTCTCTTTATAGGGACTCTAGTGCTTGTGTTAGGATCAACGGGGTCTACTCGGACTGGTTTCACATCCATAAAGGTGTCAGACAGGGCTGTGTGGCTTCCCCGTGGCTGTTCAACCTATTTATGGACAGTTGTTTGCAAAATTTTAAAGTTGAAGAATGCGGATTAAGAATGGGTGAGTTAACCGTCAAATGCCTTTTGTACGCCGATGATCAAGTCATTCTTGCTTCGTCGGCGGCTGAGTTGCAAATGATGGTTACATTAATGAACGGATCATTAAAAGAAAGGGGTATGAAAGTGAACGCAAGTAAGACGAAGGTTATGGTTTTTGAAAGAGAAGAAAGTAAAACGATTTGTGAAATATGAATAGAAGGGGAGTTGATCGAGCAAGTAGATGAGTTTGTATATTTGGGCTGCGTATTTACCAGGGATGGGAGATATGATAAGGATATAGAACGACGAGTGAATGCGGGAAATAGAGTAAATGGGGCCTTGCACATTATTGTGAAGAGTCAAAATGTGTCGAAAAAGGCACGTATGGCAATTCACAATGCTGTGTTGGTCCCTACTTTAACGTATGGTAGTGAAAGTTGGGTGTGGTAGAAGAAGCACGAGAGTAGAATAAACGCAGTAGAAATGCGGTCATTAAGGAGTATGTTAGGGCTGAATCTGAATGACAGGGTAAGAAATTGTGTAATAAGAGAAGAGTGTGGTTTGCAAGATGATGTTGTGACCAGGATTAAGAAAGGAATGCTTCGGTGGTTTGGTCATGTGGAAAGAGTGAATGAGGAAAGAGTGGCAAAGAAAATGTATGTTGCAGAAGTGAATGGCAGAGTCGGAAAGGGACGTCCTAGGCGAAAATTTATCGACCAAATTGGCGATTTATTGGAAACGGGCCAAATTAGAAGTACCCTTAACCGACGAGCATGTATGCGTAGGTGTATGGATGTGAAGGAGGCGAGAGAGGTGTGTCAGGATCGTGCCAAATGGAAGTCTGTAGTCTCTCCTACCCCTCTGGGTGACAGGCGTGAGTGTTTATGTTTGTGTTTTATGTGGTTTATATTAAAAAAAAATTGTTAAATATCTACGATCTCAACTTGTTCATAACTGAAAGCCATTAAACAATAAACATATTTTCAGATCAGACTCCATGAGTTTTGAATATATTGACTGTGTTAAATACTAAAAAATTGAAAACGAATCCGTTCATTGTTGCCAGGCGTTGACAAGAGTGAAGCCTGTCAGCTGTTGCAGCGGGCTATACTTCGCTTTCCGTTGGTGGCGCTGAAATTGTTAGAGATTGTCAGCGAGAGTAAACATTCGGATCTTGTTAGTCATCCCTTGTTTCGCATACCATCTGAACAACGGTGGGGATTTCAATCATTTTTTTAAAATATTGTATTTATAAAACTCTTTTACGGATGAAAAAGATAGAGTGTTTACTTTTTCTGTCACTCCTGAGGATAGATCTTCCCCAAATTCTGCCACAAAGTACAGTCTTGAGTATTCACCACTTACAGCATTTTTCATCTGCTCGTCAACTTCATACAGTATGGCCTACTAGGTCGCGCTACGTACCCATTTGTTTATTTATTTGGGTACCCAAAGCAAAATAAAATCAAAACATGAGCAATTGTACATAATAAATGCAAAGTTACAATATGAATGGTATTTCAAAACACGTGTACATATAACATACTATATCTATTTGACAGTACAAAATCTACCCCGAGCGAGGTATTGTTTTCACCACTGGTTGTTGGTTTTTTATAGGAAAAGGGTGACAAGCGAGCACACAGTCCACCTGATGGTAAGTGGTTGCTGTGGTCCATAGACATCTGCATCTATCCTCGTTCCATTCGTGCTACAACTATACAAATAATATAGTTCCAGCATGGCTCTACCACGTAAAATGGTTTTACTATATCACTGACTCGGTGATAAAAAGTTATGTAAAGAATTCAATATTCAGCGCTATCTGTAAGATTTAAATCTCTTTAATATTTTTCATTTATTTTTGTGAACTGCCAAAGAATAAATTGTAACTTTGCTGAAAATCCGCCGTATTACTTTTTACCTCATATAATTTAATTGTTAGCGTTTTGGCTTGGCCCAAGGGCCAACCCCGTCTTTACCTCAATCTACTTTTGCTGATATTGATAAATAGGTGCTTTAAAGAACGTTAAAAAGTTAACAGAAGTCTTAGATAATATTTTTTTTACTCATTATGACCACAATTTTTTATCAACTACAATCCTAGTGCTTGCAATGTTATAAATTATTGGAAAAATTATGTAATGAGCTATCGTGATCATTTTTATCTAATTTTTTTAATGTTAATTTCCCGAGAAAATTATTTATTAATGTTATTTCTTATACTTCTTCCGTAGAATGTCGAAAAACATACATCTGTATTACCTTTACGCATCATTCACGTCATCAAGATGGCGGGAGCCAAGTATTCTGGAATGGTTTGTTTCTACCGTTGTGGAAACCGCGGAATTATACAACAAGGAAGTAGAAATACAGGTGCGTGCAATTAATGTTTTACCTTTTTACGACTCAGTTACGATACAACTCTTTTTAAAGATAAATATAATTAAAATAGACCTTTATGTAATAATTATGTCAATTTTATATAATATATGTAAATTGTACATGGGAAATGAAATTAAATTGTATTTTGTAAAACAATTAAAATATATTTTCTGCGGCCATAGTTAAACGTGGAGCTACATATTTTAATTGTTTTTATTTGATGAATAACTGATGTTTGTCTAAAGCTGCGGGCACGAAATTAGCGACAATCAAGTGATGGCGGTAGCCGGGTGGCGCGATGTAAATAAAAGAAGAAATATATGACAGAGATGTAAATAAAAGCATAGTTTAATATAGCGACGCGCACGAAACGCTGCCCCGCTACCGCCATCGCTCCACCGTCACTAATTTCGTGCCCGCAGCTGTAGTGTAGTTGTAGTTGTATGAACATTATAACTTTAATTGAATAAACATCCAAAATTGTGATATGGATCAAATCAACAATACCATAGTTTAGACCTTACAGTTGTGAAACGCTTTTGATCTCAGGCGATGTCACGGACCGCATAAGTATTTACGCGGCCAGTTGTCGCGAAAAAGTAAATAATAGAACTTTCGATATTATAAAACCATTATCAATTTAATAACATTATGTATATACTTATTTTAAATATTTAGTATATTTAATACAAGGAAAAATACTTTTACAAGTGTTGCACTACAAATTGTTTGTGACACTTTCTATTTATAGATGTTTTCAGTTTTCGAATGTTAAATTTTAATTGTGTAGTGTATTGTTAGTGCTACGCGCTCCAGTCGACACAACTAGCGCCATCTAGTGTCAGGAACGAGATCGAGGGGAGCGTTGCAGTTTATGACATTACCGATCTCTCGACCGACAGCGCCACCCGAAGAACTAAGTTTCTAGAAAATCTATACTCGAACTCTCGGTACCTTACGCGTGTTTACTTGAACATTCCGGATATTTTGCTAATTTAAATAAATTGGTGGCGCAAGATGCGATCGAGACAGAGTTGAACTCAGCGACACAAGCGAAGCTTCGGAGCGGAATTAAGTGAATTAGTGTGTTTAATTATTAGTGTTTTAACTTTAATTTGTGTAAAGTAAATTAAAGTGTTAATTTAGGTAATTTTATCGGCAATTTTTATTGTCACGAACCTCAAGCTCGTAACAATTGGTGTCAGAAGTGGGATAAAATAATGCCGATTTTACCTAAGGAGGAAACGGAGGGTGTCCGTACCCGAAGTCAACGCCAGCAGGAGACGGACCAGAGGAGATTTGGTGGTGCAACGCCGCAGATGTCTGAGGGCCAGCCGCCGGCCACGGAAGCCGGTCCTTCAGCAGCTTCTACGTCTGTGGCACCTGACTTAGGTGCTCTGATGGTGATGCTGCAACAGCTGCGGGGCGGACAGGAGGAACAGGCCCACCGACAGGAGGAACAGGTCCGTCGGTTGGAAGAGCAGCTGCGGGGCGGACAAGAGGAGCAGGCCCGCCGACAGGAGGAACAGGCCCGTCGGTTGGAAGATTAACAGGCGGAACAGGCTCGTCGGTCGGAAGAGCAGATGCTCCTCATGAAGGACCTTCACGCTACCTTTGGGAAAGAGATAAGGCAGGTGAAGGATAGGGTTGCTCAACACGACAACCGTCTGTCGGAAGCTGAAACCCGAATCGAAGAACATGAAACCCGAATCAACCATGTGAACCATCGGGTTGACAACGTGATGGCTGACGTGAAGAAAACGCTGAACGACCTCAAACTTGGGGATGGAACTCCAGCCCCTGCGGTAGCTACTACACCTTCGCTACGTGGGTTCAAGGTGCCACCGTTCGACGGTACCTCTTCCTGGTCAGCCTACAAAATCCAGTTCGAAGCTGTTATGAAGGCTGGAATAAAAATCAGGCCATGACTGCTCTCACACTAGGCCTGCGGGACCAGGCCTTGACAGTTCTGGAAGCTCTCGGTGAGGAAGTGACTTATGAGCAACTCCTTGAGGCATTGGAGGCGAGATATGGCGACGCTCACCTGGAACACGTCTTTCGTGCGCAGCTTAAAGATCGTGTGCAGCGCATCAACGAAAACCTGCAGCAGTGGGCTCTAGAAGTGGAGAAGCTGGTGCGAAGAGCATACCGGTCTGTACCTGCGCTCATTGAAGGGAACCTGGTGCAGACATTCATCGACGGCATCCGCGACCTGGAAGTCAGAGCTGCTGTGAGGCTCGGGCACCACGAGACGTTTAAGAACGCCTTGGCCCATGCACTGGAGGTGGAAGCCGTGAGGCAGGATCATCGTTCCCATCGCGTCAGGGAGGTTGCAGCAGCTACAGTTCGCGACCGCAACATAGGATACAGCCCAAGGTGCTATGGCTGTGGGGAAAAGGGCCACCTTCGATCCAGCTGCCCTAAGCGAACCGCAGAAAGGGAAAGTGAACGATATCAGGAGGGTAGTGCAGCTAACGGCACTGTCTGGCGGCGACAGGATCATCGTTCACCTCACGCTAGGGAGGTTGCAGCAGTTACGGTTCGCGACCACAATAAAGGATACAGCCCTAGGTGCTATGGCTGTGGGGAAAGGGGCCATCTTCGGTCCAGCTGCCCTAAGCACACCCTAGGAAGGGAAGGTGAACGGTCTCAGAAAGGAAGTGCGGCTAACAGCACCGCCCAGCAGCAGCAGGAATACGACTTTGAGATCGAACATCGCAGCGGGAAATCTCATGGCAACGCAGATGCATTGTCAAGAAGACCTTGTCCTGAAGATGGCAACCATCGTGGTAGGCAAGGTAAGGAAGTGGTATCCGTGAGGATGTTCAGGGCAGACCACCTCAGCAACGAGTGGAAGAACAGCTTACAACGTGCACAGCAGGAAGATCCGGACATCAAGCCGATCCTGGAATGGATGAAGGCCAGTGCTCCCAAGCCCAAGTGGAGCGACGTCTCAGCGATGAGTTCGACCACTAAAAGCTATTGGGCCCAGTGGGATAGCTTGCTGCTTCAGGATGGAGTTCTGTGCCGTAAATGGGAAAATGTTCGGGGAGACAGCTGTCATTTACAAATGGTTGTCCCTAAAGCTAAAGTGCCGAATGTTCTACAGCTGTGCCATAATGGTCGTTCAAGAGTCCATCTGGGAGGTAAACGAACTCTACTGAAGGTCCGAGAACAGTTTTACTGGGTCCATTATCGTGACGATGTCGAGGATTGGTGTCGTACATGTACAAGTTGTGCGGCTGTGAGGGGACCTCAGGCACGGAGTAGAGGAGCGTCGAAATTGTACAATGTTGGTGCACCACGGGATAGGACATCCCTTGTCATTGCGGAGCCGTTACAGAAAGGCGTAAGAGGGACTCCTAAGATCGTCCAAGTGGATCGCTTGGCGCGTTATCATGGGACCGATAATGCTCGGGACGAGCATGTCTTAGGAGGGGGCAGTGCTACGCGCTCCAGTCGACACAACTAGCGCCATCTAGTGTCAGGAACGAGAGCGAGGGGAGCGTTGCAGTTTATGACATCACCGATCTCTCGACCGACAGCGCCACCCGAAGAACTAAGTTTCTAGAAAATCTATACTCAAACTCTCGGTACCTTACGCGTGTTTACTTGAACATTCCGGATATTTTGCTAATTTAAATAAATAGGTGGCGCAAGATGCGATCGAGACAGAGTTGAACTCAGCGACACAAGCGAAGCTTCGGAGCGGAATTAAGTAAATTAGTGTGTTTAATTAGTAGTGTTTTAACTTTAATTTGTGTAAAGTAAATTAAAGTGTTAATTTAGGTAATTTTATCGGCAATTTTTATTGTCACGAACCTCAAGCTCGTAACATTACGATAAACAATTTTATCAAAAAAAATGAGAGAAACATAAGCATGGTCGTTATTTGAATTCAATTTTACATATGACTTAGTAACACATATAAGTATAACAGTAATTCACCATTATATATATACATATACACATATATATGTATATTATAAATATATATATATATATATATATATATATATAATATATACACATTATGTTTTTGAAAACGGCACTTAAAAGTAGGTTATATAAGTACTTTAAACACGCACGCGCCAACCGCATGTATTGCCTATTAGACTCAGTGATCAGTGCAGTGCGCTAGGACAAGGTCGCCCCGCCCCCTTATCCGCAGTACCCCCACCGTAGCTCTGCAAAAGTACATACGTTTTCCAACTGTAAGGTGTTTAAACTGTGGTAATACTCAATTTAATTATACATTTTTTATTACATGGATATTAATGCCATTGCTTACATCCTGCAGGAAGAGGCGAAGAGATTAGCCAATCAATGTTCCAACTTATTCCGCCAAATACCGGATCAAGTACAAAGGCATATTTGTGTTATCAGATCGATGTCTAACTTACTTGTCGAGGGGGTTAGTATTATTTTTTTCATTCGTTCATTACATTATAACAGCCTGTTAGTTAGTATTAGTCTCAGTTCTTTAAATATAGCTTGATTAGAATGAGAGCTGTCATTCTGATGTGAATAGTGCTGGGAAAATTAAATCGATACATCGATAAAGTATTCATTAATATTAATAAAATATATGCACCCAATACTTATCTTAACCAAGTATTTAAGCAATGGAACTCATTTTGGTCTAATTAAAAAAAATTGGCAATAATAAATTTATTGACACAAGGATCTTAAGTCACAATCGTCATCATCGGAATCAGAGTCGCTGAAACAATCTTCGATATTAACTATTAATTCCTGATCACACGAATAATCAAAGCGGACATCACGTTGCCAATCTTCTGTGATAATTCTTCGCGTTTTATCGACCACTTACTTCCAATCATTTGGTGTTACGTGTTCACATGCATTGTCCAGCAAATTTAAGATTTTATTTGCCATGTACTGTGGGGTGTCTTGCTTGCATGACCTAAAATGAAAACGATGAGTTAATTTTTTTTAAATTAGTGATGCACCAATTAATCAACTTCATTTAAATATTAAATACTTTTTACATGCGCCCAATATAATTCTATTGCGTTGTACTGGCAATGATACGGTAGCAGGTGGATAATGGTAGGTCCCTATTCTTTTGCCATCTTATTTAAAACATACATTGACGTTTGGATCTTTTGTATTCCCATTAAACGCAAAAGTTACTTTTCAACATAGTGCCGTCGGCTTGTACTCTCTTGGTGGCAACCACGACATTATTTCATTTTTCCGGTTATTCTCTGTCGGACGCTTATTTTTTGAACTGGGGTTAGTATAGGGTACATTGTTCATTGGTATCGCATGGGGTTCATCTAAATTATTTAGAAGTTTTATAAACCATTACTTTTTATTGATACTCCGTGGTCTTGACAGACTTGAATGCTAGTAAACAATTTGGTACCAATCCAGACCAACATGGCAAATTATTGACCTTTGCCTTTAGGTACCTTGATAGACGATTCGGGTTTACTATCAGTCCAATATTTAAAAACCGTGTGGTTCATATTCAACCGTTTCATCCAGGAACACCACTTTATCCCAATTATCAATATCTATCACTTTTCGTAAAAAATCAATGCGTGCAAGAACAATGCCGTTACGTTCCATAATAATTTTTCTTTTGTTACTATTTTTATAATAGATTCCAATTTTATATTGTTGATAAAGATGTTAGGCTCCCACTGAAAAAATTTGCATCTTACAGAGAAACTGCTAATTTTGTTAATGTTGGCAGCTCATTACGTTTGTAGTATGTATAAATGTGAATACGAATTGTTGCGACATCGTTATCGTCTATATCTGTTACAGGGCAACATGTCTTTCTCTTTTTATTTAGAGTAGATAGCTTATTCTCCTCCGTTCATGTGTCTCTAAATTTTTTTTGCTGATTCTAATCACAGTAGCTCTTCCAATTCCAAGAGCATCAGCAACTCTGTCACACACTTGTGACACTGGCAACAGCAGACCGCCATTTTGGTATTCACTTTCAAAATAGTCACGCAAACGAATCACAAAATCGCGAGATTCGCTATTTAAAACAGTTTTTCTGGTTCTTTTTGGCATTGTAACGTCAAAAAGGCTGTAACAAAACAAAAAAACAATAACAAATAGGAACAAAAAATACTCAAAACAACGAATAAAACGAAAACTGGGGAACACAAAGCGTTTACAAGGCGTCTGGCGTCGGCACTCGTACTGACTGACGCTCAAACAAACAGAATGGCGGCTCAATGTGTTCAGTGTTACTAATATTAAAAAACGGACGTGTAATTATTTTTAAGGAAACATTTTTTTAAACATTAATTGAAATAAATTTATTTTTTAATAAATTCACATTTGTCAATATTTCCACCTTGTAACATTATTGCAACTTGTGATAACCTTGTAAGGTGGTAGTAAATTGTTCGGCTTATGTTTTGTAATAATGAAATAATACGAACTGGTTTAATTTTAAAGCCAAATTTATGTGTTATGCACGTTTGTAAGTTAAGAACTGTCATCAGAAATATTGTTCACTCGCCAGAAATTAATGATTTTTCTTTTTCCAATATTAATCAAATCACTCGTTACATTGAACGCTACTGCAAAGTTATGCCGGCACTTTTGACGACAGCTGTCATTCTAATCAAGCTATATTTAAGGAACTATAGTATTCGTCTCTGTCATATCTGTAAAAACTATAAGTCTGTACGCTATGTCTTAGCATCGACTTAGTATGTGAATTTTTGTATTCTTTTTAGTATTCGATGTCCGATTTATCTGTTTTTTGTATAATCTGTACTAAATATATAAAATATGTGTTTGTGTTTGTAGGCTGTTATGCCTGATGTGCCTTTAACACGCTTCTCGGACCCCATACCACCCATTACTACCGTCGACCGCTACAGTTACACAACGCTGTCCAGTAACTACTCCAAGCTGCAACGATTCCTTGGGTCGTATGTACATTTTATCGTTATTTTTTTATCATCCCTCTTGACCAATCTACATTAAAAAATCAGTAAAGAATTTTAAAGTTTTAATTAGTAAAGAGCAAGTCCATCTTTATTTAAATTTATTTTTCTTTATATTTTATACATGGTGTTTGGTGGAGAGTTAGACAAACTTGGTGGGCTTGTAGGTGGACCTATTTTTAAATTACAAATTGAAGTAGAAGAGGCCCTAATTGTTCACATTTGTTTTGTAATTTTCTAATGATTTCAGAAATTTTATCTCTTTATCTCTACATTTTTTGGTACATGTTTGTGATTGAACTTTTTGTTTGATTTGGTCCTAGATGTATCCTAGATCTATCGAAGGCATTGTTAATCCAAAATAATGAGTAAATAATTAGTTACGGGCTCTCAAAGTAAAAAAAATTAAGCCAACTTAGCATCGTTTTAAAAAAGTACTAATAATGATCGAGGAGTTCAAATGCTTTTAAAAACTTCTCAAAACGTCGCTTACTGTATTGGTGTATTACATGTAATAGAAGGGTCTATCAACATGTTTTTGTATTTTAACAGTGGTAGAGCCACGCGGCAGCTTTGCTGTTGCACGTATGGGCCGGCTCAAACCGGGGTGGTACCACGACCTCACAGAATACCGGCGTGAAGTGGAAGCTCTACTTCCGCGTTTCGTCTGGTGAGTGCAGGTGGCCGGAGGCCCAAATCCCCCCCCCCATCAACATGGTAGGGACTACCCCAGAAGGGTACCAGCACCCCTGGAGAATCCCTCGCTGAGCATCCACGACCATGTTTCTCCACTTCTGAGCGTGGGTGCTCAGGCTGCCCCGCGTATTCTGGGGGGGGGGGGGGGGGGGCAAAATTCCGCTCAAGACTACAACTGCTCGGGGCAAACGGAGCAACAAGACCAAGGCGACCCCTGCCACGCTGTCCGTGAATTTCTGCAATATCAGGGGATTTCACTCTAACCTAAACGCCGTCCACTACCATCTCGAGACGGCGAGGCCGGCTCTGTTCTTTCTGACCAAGACGCAGGTGTCCTCTCCGGCTGATGTCTCGTATCTCTCCTACCCGGGGTACAAACTGGAACACTCCTTTGTGCCTCGAGCTGGAGTTTGCGTTTACGTCAGAGAGGACATCTGTTCTCGACGCCTCGGCAGACTTGAAGGTTCGGACCTGTCCATCCTTTGGCTACGCGTAGACAGCGACGACCATCCACGCGTCTACGGGTGCCTCTATAGGTCCCATAGCGGTAATGCCGAAACAGACCGACTCTTCGACCACGTCCAAATGGCTGCAGATTCGTTGCTACAGCAGATCCCCTCCGCAGAGATCGTGATCCTCGGCGACTTTAATGCCCATCACGCCGAATGGCTTGGTTCACGTTTGACCGATCATGCGGGGAGATCTGTTCATGATTTTGCCTTGGCATATGGTCTGACACAACTGGTTACTTCGCCTACGCGGATTCCAGATGTGGAGGATCATGCACCTTCCCTGTTGGACCTTCTGCTGACCTCTCACCCGGACGGATATCAGATTTCCATCGACGCCCCTTTAGGCTCCTCGGACCATTGTCTGGTCCGGAGTGTTGTGCCACTCACGCTGAAATCGCGGTTGCATTCTGCAGGCTGCCGCCGTGTTTGGCACTATAGGTCAGTCGATTGGGATGGGATGCGGTCTTTCTTTGCATCCTACCCTTGGGGGCGGGTTTGCTTCTCGCTGGATGATCCCAACGTTGTTGCGGATTCTGTTACTGATGTGGTACTTCAGGGTATGGAACTTTTTATTCCTTCCTCTGTGGTGCCCATTGGAGGCAAATCTCAGCCATGGTTTGGTCGCTCCTGTAAAATAGCATCATGCTATAAGCAGGAGTGCTACCAAGCCTGGGTTGATGCATCAGCGTCCCGGGATGTAAACACCAGCGCTCTAAAAAAGAAGTATAATTCCGCCTCTAGGTCCTTCAAAAGAGTCATTACCAAGGCAAAGTCAGAGCACATAGGCAGAATTGGCGAGAAACTAGTTCGCCTTCCTTCTGGAACCCGTGAATTCTGGTCTCTCGCCAAGGCTGTCCAGGGGAATTTCTGTCAGCCATCTCTTCCATCTCTGCACAGGGAGGACGACTCACTGGCCCATACTGCAAAGGAGAAAGCCGATCTTCTAGGCTCTTTCTTTGCGTCTAACTCGACTCTCGATGACGGGGGGAGTACGCCACCGACCATCCCGCGGTGTGAGTGCTCCATGCCGGAAGTGCAGTTCACACAGCGCTCGGTTCGCAAAGCACTCCTCTCCCTGGACATTAACAAGTCGAGTGGGCCTGACGGAATCCCCCCAATTGTGCTGACGACGTGTGCTCCAGAGTTGACACCGGTTTTAACGCGTCTTTTCCGGTACTCCTACTCCCTAGGCGTAGTCCCAAAATCATGGAAGACGGCTTTCGTCCACCCGATCCCTAAAAAAGGCGACCGCTCAGACCCGTCCAACTACCGGCCAATCGCCGTCACCTCCTTGTTCTCCAAAACAATGGAGTCCATTGTCAACTGCCAGCTCATGAGGTACCTTGAGGATCACCAGCTGATTAGTGACCGCCAATACGGTTTTCGCCGTGGTCGGTCAGCTGGTGATCTTCTGGTCTACCTCACTCACAGATGGGCGGAGGCAGTAGAGTTCAAGGGGGAGGCATTGGCCGTTAGTTTGGACATTGCGAAGGCCTTCGATCGGGTTTGGCACAAAGCGCTTCTTTCGAAGCTCCCTTCCTATGGGCTTCCCGAGAAATTGTGCGATTGGATCACCAGCTTTCTTGCAGATCGGAGCATCAAGGTCGTTTTAGACGGTGCAAGCTCCGATTGCAAGCCTATTAATGCTGGTGTTCCACAGGGCTGCGTGCTATCGCCAACGCTGTTTCTTCTGCATATCAATGATATGTTGGATACCCGTAACATTCATTGCTATGCAGATGACAGCACTGGTGATGCTCTTTACACCGGCTGAGCCAATATTTCTCGGGAAAACGTCTCCGAGTGCCGGGACAAACTTGTGTCTGAAGTCGAGTCTTTGCTGAACAGAGTCTCGGATTGGGGACGACTAAATCTAGTCCAGTTTAACCCCCAGAAGACACAAGTTTGCGCGTTAACCGCTAAAAAGAACCCCTTTGTCGTATCCCCTTAGTTTCAAGGCACTCCCCTTGTTGCCTCAGCCAGTATCGGAATCCTCGGCGTCGACATATCGAGTGACGTGCAGTTTCGTGGTCACTTGGAAGGGAAGGCCAAATTGGCCTCTAAAAAGCTTGGCGTGCTCAGCAGAGCGGGACAGTATTTCATGCCGGCACACCGCCTGCAACTTTACAAGGCGCAGGTTCGGCCACACATGGAATACTGTTCCCATCTCTGGGCTGGGGCTCCCCAGTACCAGCTCCTTCCACTTGACCGCATCCAGCGCAGAGCGGCTCGAATCGTCGACGACCGAGTGCTTTCCGATCGGCTCGATTCACTGGCGCTGCGAAGAAATGTTGCATCCCTTTGCGTATTTTATCGCATCTATCACGGGGAGTGCTCTGAGGAATTGTTCGGATTAATCCCAGCCGCCAAATTTCGTGAACGCACTACACGACAAACGTCTCGATACCATCCACACCATCTGGGTGCTTGGCGGTCCACCACTGTACGTTTCACAAGGAGTTTTCTTCCACGTACAACCTCTCTGTGGAATAGTTTACCACCGGCGATTTTTCCGGACCGATACGACCTGGGGACCTTCAAGAAAAGAGCTTACTCCTTTCTAAAGGGCCGGCAACGCACCCGCAATTCTCCTGGTGTTGCGGTTGATCATGGGCGGCGGTAGTCACTTAACATCAGGCGAGCTCGCATGCTCGTTTGCCCCCTCTTCTATAAAAAAAAAAAAATATGTCAAATATTAACACATAAGGAGAAAATGGAGTAAAAACGCTAAAAATGAAACATTGTAAATATCACTTCACTATTTCTAATAAAACGGTACGCTAAATTAGTAAAAATTACCTTCAGTAAATTATGATTTCTTACCATACCTAGGCATCCAACTCCAGTCTCCGAAAAAAAAGGAAATTGTAATTGGTGCGAGGTAAACGTTCCACGAGGAGGTAAAAAGCTTTTGTTTCGCTTAGTACATTGTGCCGCATTCTTCTGTCTCTTTCTTTCATGGGATACCCATAGCACTTTAACCCATAAAAACTTATATATAAAGACTACTTTTCTATGAAGAGGTTTGGCATTATAGAATCAATATGAAATTTTCTATCCTCTAGTGCAATAAAAAAACTGTTATCCAATGGATATTTATTAGATTAATCTACGTTCATTTCGTACGCGTATAGTACAGTATTTTCGCGTTAATTTTATTGTGTTGATTTTTTAATTTTTCTAGTGTTTTATTAGTGCTTTAGTATAGTGTCTTATTATAAAATTGGAATGAAAGTTTTTGTGTGAATATAATTTATCTTTTTACGTAAATGATTTGGAGTAATATATATTGAAATAATTGTGATTTTCACGCTGCCGACATTCGCTTGGTGTGTATATTTTTATTATCAAAATACAATAAAATCTTTTTATAATGAAGTAAAACCTGAATTTTGTTTAGACCACAGGATAGAGAATTTTGTATATATTTTATAATGCCAAACTTCTTCAAAGAAAAGTAGTTTATAAATATAAGTTTTAATGGTTTTAAGTGCTGTGGGTTGGTGCGGTCGCAAGCGACCGCTCGAGATATGCCGGGCGCATGCGACTGCATGGGATTTTTATGGGAATTGAAGGGTTAAAAATAGTGAAGATGTTGTTGAAGAAAATTTGTAATAAAATATGTTTATTTTTACTTTTGTATTTTCATCCATTTTCCCCATAAACCTTATTTTTGACAAGTTGATAGACCTTTTTGTTACATGTAATACACCGATGTAATAAGTGATGATTAGAGAAGTTTTTAAAAGTATTTGAACTCCTCGATCACTATTAGTTCTTTTTTAAACGATGCTAATTTGACCTTTTGACAATTTTTTTTTTTACTTTGAGTGCCCATAACTAATTATTTACTCATTATTTTGGATTAAGAATGCCTTCGATAGATCAAGGATACATCTGGTACCAAAATCAAATAAAAAGTTCAATCGAAATCATGTACCAAAAATTATAGGGGTAAAGAGGTTAAATTTCGGAATATATTCGAAAATTACAAAAACAAATAATTAAAAAGTGAACTGTTAGGGTCTTCTACTTTAATTTGTATTTCACTAATATGCCCACCTACATGCCCACCAAGTTCGTCTAACCCTCCACCAAATAACCTGTATGGATGTCTATTTGTTTGTCAGCCTATCTGATTGCACAGGATCGCTTTCATTTAACTTCTTCTTATTTCATGGCATTTAGCAATACTTATAAGTGAACCTAAGCTTTATTTCAGCCGGTCAACATAATACAAAGTGTAGCACAATGCTTGCAATCCATGATGTTGCATCCTGTTGCATATTCTATCGCTTCTACGATGAACAGTGCTTAGAGAAGTTGTTTGGTCTAATTCCAGCCGCTAAATTTCATCGTCGCACATTGCGACAAAACAAACGATGGTCTATACCGGACATTATATAGGGGCCTCTCGACACATCTAGAATGTTCGAGTACATATCGGTCCCGACTAACTAGGTGTAGAAGTTCTGCTACTCGATGCTAGACGTCGGTAGTGGCCATGTACCAGACATTAATTATGGCACGCAACAATACCGGGTGTTTGTGAAACGCTCTCGAAAACGAAGATAGACGATAGTACTAAGGATACCTTTGATGTTGAGATGAAAATAAAATCGACCCCGATGAAAAAAAAATATTTTACAACGTTTATATAGCTTTTTTCACGCCCTATCATGTTAGTACAGCTAAATATACCACCAGTAGTACAAGAGTATACCTAAACATAAAACCAGCAGTGAAGATTAACACTGAAAGACACTTCATTGATGGTGTAAGTGTATAATATTCACGACTCCATATCATCCCGTTGGTGTCGAAAGAGGCGATAGCGGGAAATAAATCAGGAAATGAGAGAACTTCTTAATAACGACTAAGTGTGGCAACTATGGCAAATATCCCACCATTGAAATGCCATTGCAATGCCTATGTTCAGCTGTGGACATTCATAAGCTGTAACGGTAACGGTATGAATTTATAAATAAATTTAATACTATAATTAATTTTTCACCACACATACAGGGATAGTGACGCACAACTGAACTTTCAAGTAAATCTAGAGGACGAAGAAAATAGACGACCGGGCAGTCTCGGTGCGTTGATCACGTCGTTCTACACATCCTTACAAATCAACGAACAGTTGTGGAACGTAAATGCGAACGCTCTGGAGGATACCGACGATAGCGATTTCTATTAAGAATTTATAATTTTGTATGTCTATTTTAATAGATTAATGTGACATTAAATTGAAATATTCTATAAGTTCATAGAACATCATGTTTTTGAGACATTGAATTGTATTTCCTTTGCCAAAACAACTTACAAAGTTGTACATCATTTTAGGTTCTAGCACCTTTGATATTCTCCTGTCTACTTCATCTTCGACACAATCTTCTCTATATATTTATAACTATTATATATATATATATATATATATATATATATATATATATATATATATATATATATATATATATATATATATATATATATATATATATATATGTATTATATATTAGTCTGTATCGCCTGTTGAATGTACAATTAATTATTAGGCGATGTTTCTATTAAATTCAATATTAAATTACCTTTTTTTATGTAATGAGTGCATAATAAGTCGAAATATGTAGAATATATAATTATACAAACCATAAAAATATCTAAAAAATAAAAGCAATTAGTATACGATTTTCCGTGACGTGCTATATAATAACATATCGAATGTTGTTTATTTATATTTTTTTTTGTTTAATGTGTGATAGACATTTCAATGTAAGTAGATTCAGCATGAGTGTAACGAAGATAATGATAAAGTGACCAGGAAAGATGTGTAATATCTATTTAATTTATTTGATTTCATGACCATTGATATATTACTAATATTAGTTCTTTATCTATGAATATGGGGTATTATATGGGAAATGGAACTATATTTTGCAAAAATATGGTTATCAAAATATTTCCTTAAACTCTTAACACATTCTTGCCGTTTTATAGGCAGTTTGTTGACGCGTTGCTGATTTTTGTGAAGTTTTCTAGCAGGTTTTTGTTTAAATATAGCAATAATGCACGTGAAACAAAAGCAAATGAATAATTGATTTTGAATTTTTATATAAATCATTTTATGACTGGAGATACAAAATGTCTTAAATAAAAATTCTAAACCCATTGCTATAAAACTCAAAGTGTCCAATTTAACGTATCATCAGATTCGTACATCTTTAACATTTATGTTTAAATTAAGTACAAATTGTGTACATTTCATCATTAAATGTTTTATAAATACGTGGTAACGTGCTACATTATATGATATACATAATAATATTTATAATAAACATACTTTTAAGTGTATAATATTTCACAAAGTGTTGATTAATCTATTCGTGCTTCAATCCACCACTACTTTCTCTACAATAATAATCAAATTACGCCACATAATTTGTATTTTGTTGTTAATTGTCATGGATTTTGTTTAGTTTTTGTCCAAATTTTACGAGGCTGGCGTCGTTAGAGAGTAATTCATACTATGGCGTATAGTATTTTATTACAGATTTAGTTGAAATACCGGTGCCCATGAATGATATTATTTCGCAGGTTATTTTTGAGATATGCTCATAACACATGTTAGAATTAAGAAAAATATTAATTAAAGCGTGGAGTGTTATATGGCGGGTTATATGTAAGTAATATGTTGTTTGTGTTGTTAATTATAGATGCTTAACTTTGATGCTCAATAAATACAATTGTTGTTAATAACATGTTGTTTCGTATTATTAATATCGTGAATGTCATCAAACAATATTATGTCAACTATTAGCTAAAAAATAATGATTTTGAAATTCACAGTGTCAATTTATGGCTGTTTGTGTTATCAAGGTAAGTAGTTAGGTTGTACCAGTTCTGGCTCACTGAGTCAGAAGTGGTACAAGTACGACGTTCGTCGACTCACATTCCTAAAAAAAAAAAAAAAAAAGGTTTTGGCATGCTCTGATCACGAATCTGCGGTCCATTTTTGCGTAGGATGCACGGTTCCGGAGATGTACAGATCAATTAACTCTTATCTAATTGATATCCGCTGCGAGCCTCCACCGTCATTAACGCTCCATTGTTCTTATCTACGTTATCTATTGTTCGTTCAATACCGTCATTATCTATTCTTCCTCAGCGTGGTGCTATTGTATTATACTCCTTTGTTCCTATCTACACTAATCTGACTCATTAATAAAACACATTACCCAATTTTGTTAAAATTTTTATTTATAAAATACAAAATCTTATTACTTATTATCTATAAAATAGGAGCGAAACATCTCATCCACTAAAATATCGTTGTACAATGTATTCCCTGTAAATATACTCGTTAAACTATGCATTGAACATCCCTGAAACTTATATAGCAAATACATTAAGCAATATTCGCCACAAACTGAAGTCCACTCATTCTGAATCCTATCAACATTCCAGTTCCATCTTTTACAATTTCTTTTAAAAAACTCTAGATGATATCGTACAGGTGCCCGTCCGAATGAATCAAAATATTGACCGACGTCATTCGTATCGATATATAAAGCTACCCAATGTGACCCTGGTTTATCAACTGTATCCAAATTGCATATTATATACGTTGGTACGTGGGTGTACATGGGTAGTTTATTGGCAGCATAAACATTATTTTCTAGAGTGGGGTGAATCTTTTTCAGATGTTGTTGTACATCTAGTGTATCCATAATATTACTGCTATTAGTAGATTATTACAGTACCAATCTACTCAATGACTAATATAGGAATGATCAATTATAGCGATTTCTAAATATTAAATTACATTCTTTGTGTTATACAAAACGTATTTGAGTCACCAATACACTGAACAAGTCACGACAGGAAGGACGTAGGAATGTAGAGATAAGCAACAGAATGTAAGGTAAGCTTGTTGACGCATAAAGATACTATCAATTCTACTGCAGAAATTCTTTAGATTAGAATTATTACTCACTGGTACTATATAAGACCAAGCAACTGCAGTCATGGAGTTAGTGTACGGTCGTTTGACCGCAGTGGATCTATCAATACTACGTTTGTGTTACTTCAACGCATCAAAGGCCATGGATGTAAGTGTTTATTCTATTGACAAACTTACTTTTCTTTCTGTTATTTTCTTACGTGTGTATGATTTAGTGTTAACAAATTATATTTAAATATTATGTGTGTGTATATGGTTAAGCCGTGGTACCTCAGATGGTTAGCGCAAAATGTAAAATTCGCAGTACGCGATCCGGGTTCGATCCCCGCCGGCACCAATTAAATTGTTAATTACAATTTTAAGTGCTGATTTACCAAGTGCTCAGCGGTGAAGGAAAACATCGTGAGGAATGCATGTCTGAGAAAATTTCGAAAGCATGTGAAGTTTGCCAACACGCATTGAGGTATTGCAGCGAACATTTCCTAGCCCTAAAACCCTCTCAGAAATGAGAGGAGGCCTATGTTCAGCAGTGGACTTTAATAGGTTGTAACTTTAGCTTTTTTAACTTTTATGATTAAGTGTTAACAAATTGATATTAACATGATAACTGTGTTGTTGCAGAAATCATTGAGCTTCGATGAAAATACCTATAAACAGTATTACTACTCGCCACTCTCCCCTCAAGAAGAGAGTGATGACATCGTCATTAATAATAACACATGCGATGGTGGAAAAAGAAAATCGCAATCGATTGATCATTTTTTTGAAGCTGAATCAAAAATAAAAAAGAGGAAGCTGTTATCATCAACCGTAGCACGAGCCGCTAGAGATGGTGTATCATACATTTCTACTAATTCTGACGACGGAGACGAAGCGACGCATCTCATCAAAATTGAAATGTACGATATGAAGAAGCTATCCAAGATTCCAACTACTGATCATTGGAAACGTGCTTCCACGAGGTTTAAATATTACGTAAATACTAATAAGGATAGCATCTACGACAACACAAACGCCCTCGTATACAATATTACAAAGACAATAGCAGAAAGTGAAAAAGTTAAAAAATACTTTTTTAACAATGATAGTCATTAGCTGATCATTAGTGAATGTGATTCTGTTTACTTAAATTACTTCCGTGTACTCATTAAATTCTATTTCTAATCCTTTGTTAGACTTAAATATCGGACATTATTTGAAATTTGGGTATCAGTTGGTCTACCAACACTGAACTGTTACTTACTCTGCTACCTATTTTCTTCTTTACTATAAGGATGGCAAACTTCAGTGAAGTGTGCACCAGTGCTTTCTTCTCCACAACCATGGA
Source organism: Parnassius smintheus behrii (assembly GCA_036936625.1). Classification (NCBI taxonomy): domain Eukaryota; kingdom Metazoa; phylum Arthropoda; class Insecta; order Lepidoptera; family Papilionidae; genus Parnassius; species Parnassius smintheus. The sequence goes on along the minus strand of JAUPFT010000016.1, from coordinate 21,556,228 downwards.
AGAGAATACGGAACTATTCAACAGCGAATTAAATCAGGAGTTGTCTAAAGTTTTGTGATGAAATGGAGAAGAATCAACTGTTCGATTCATCGTATGATGATGAGTTGTATAATCACTGTGCGATGGTTGAAACACAGTTTAAGTAAGTAAAATAAACATTCATTTCGATCATAATTTACACAATGTCTTGTACAGTTTTTAATAAATTTAAACATTTTAGTAGTCAACCACTACAACTTGGAAGAGGAACGAAGCGAACGAGCAGCAAAGAACCCAAGATCATCAAAAAACCAACAACGGAAGCAGAAGCGCCTACCTCTGCAGGGAACAGTATCAGTAACGATGATCAAGTGGAATGTCTAACGTGTCATATATTTATCAAGAAACGGTATTCAGCTAATCATTTTAAAAGTAATGTTCACAAAAATAATCTTTTAAATTCACATAATTCTTTATCAAACGTTAGTGTTATTGAATCTGCTTTTGGAAATAGGATTTTAACTTATAAAATCAAGAGTAGAGTAGATAGTTCGACATTGGTAAATTTTGAAACTCCTGAACTATTTTTAAATTCTATTAAAGATGATATTTTATTTTTAATACAAGAGTGTATTCATCAACACATAATTTTTAAAGTAAACTTCATATTGCATGCTGATTTTGTTCAACAAACTAAAGATATTCATGATACGTTCGATTTTAAAACGCTTAACTATATTATTTGTCAAGGAGATGACTTAAATATTTTTTTTCATCTTTAAATGATACAATTACTACTAAAATTAGTGCATTTGAAAAAAAAAGATAGTGGATGGAGTCTAAAAAACATAAAATCTATAGACATGAATGTTAATAAATTTAACCCCCTACGCGGTACTTCATACATAGATCTTCCTCGTGACATAAAATTAAAAAAGGCTGTTATAAATGTAAAAAGCAAGGATTATTTTTGTTTTAAATGGGCGTTACTCTCGGCGTTATATCCCGTAAACAAAGACGCGGATCGTGTATCATCGTACGTTAAACATGCAAATAAACTTAAATTTGATGGTATTTCCTTTCCAGTTAAAATTTCTGACATAGCAAAAGTAGAGAAATTAAATGATATTAGTATTAATGTTTTTGGGTTAGAATATAATAAAGAAAAACGATGTAATTCTATAGTAGGTCCATTATTTTTAACAAAGTGTCGTAAAGATAGACATATCAATTTATTATTTTTTTCCAAGGATACAAAAAATCATTATTGTTACATAAAAAATTTATCGCGGTTAGTTAGTAAACAAATTTCAAAAGACGGTCACATCATGTACGTTTGCGAAGCATGTCTACTTCACTTTCCATCTAAGGAAAGTTTAAATAACCATGAACAATACGATTGTGCCCACATTTGTACATAATTACCAAACAGTGAAACTTTTAAAAAAAGAATTCGCTTCGGTTTGGTCAACCTATTTCAAATGATAAAATTAAATTTGATAGTTATGAAAAAAGTTGAAGATACCATTCGTAGTTTATGCTGATTTTGAAGCATTTTTAAAACCAATAGAATCATGTTCTAACGATCCTTCCAAACCTTTCACACACAATATTCAGAAACATGAAGTACGTAGTTTTGGTTATTATATAAAATGTTCATACGATGATAAATTATCAAAATATGTAACGTATTGCGGACCCAACCGTGCACAAGTATTTATGGAAAGTTTATCTAACAATCTCAAAGAAATAAATAGACTTCAAAAATATCCTCCACTTCCGCGGTTATTATATAAAATGTTCATACGATGATAAATTATCAAAATATGTAACGTATTGCGGACCCAACCGTGCACAAGTATTTATGGAAAGTTTACCTAACAATCTCAAAGAAATAAATAAACTTCAAAAATATCCTCCACTTCCGCTAACAAATGAAGACAAAAACCAAATTTCAAATGCAACCATTTGTCATATTTGTGAAACAGCAGTTAGCAGAACATTTTTATGATTTTGATTGGTACACCGGTAGTTTTATAGGTGTTGCTCACGAATCATGTAGCTCGAAGTTCAGAAAACCTCGTTATATACCAATATTTTTACACAACCTTAGTCACTATGATGCTCATTTTATTGTTTACGCGTTAAACTTTTGTGATGGTGAAGTCGAAGTTATCCCTCAAAATAAAGAAAAATATATATCCTTTTCCAAAAAATTAAAAATGAATAACCACGAAATTATATTAAGATTCATAGATTCATTTAAGTTTTTATCATGTAAATTAGAAGAATTGGCCAAAAATCTCAGTAATGATCAATTTCAAGAATTACGTAGAAATTATCCTAATGATGAAGATTTCTTTCGTTTAAAACGGAAAGGCGTTTATCCATATGAACTTATGACTAATTATGATAGTTTAAGCCTAACATCGCTCCCCGAACAAAATTTTTTTTATAGCTCGCTCACAGATTCCCATATTTCAAATGATGATTACAATCATGCTAAAGATGTTTGGGAACACTTTGGGTGTTGTAATATGCTAGATTATTCAAACCTGTATTTAAAAACAGACGTTTTACTTTTAACCGATGTATTTGAAAACTTTAGAAAGTTATGTATTAATACTTATGATTTAGACCCTGCCCATTATTACACAGCACCCGGTTTAAGTTGGGATGCAATGTTAAAATATACAAAAATAGAATTAGAACTTTTAACAGATTATGAGAAAATTGCATTTATTAGATCAGGTATCAGGGGTGGTGTATCTCAATGTAGTAATCGTTATGCTAGAGCTAATAACAAATATATGGGGGATTATGATGCAGGGAAACCAAATTCATATATCACATATTTTGATGCCAACAATTTATATGGTTGGGCTATGTCTCAATGTCTTCCTACTGGTGGATTCGAATGGGTAAATCCGAATACAGAATTTAATGTGTCTGAGGCATCGAACTTCGGTTTTATTTTAGAAGTTGATTTGGAATATCCAGATGAACTTCATGATTTACATTCGGACTTTCCTTTATGCCCCGAAAACATTTGTGCAGGCAATATTAATGAAAATAAACTAGTCCCAAATTTAAATAATAAAGATAAATATGTAATTCATTACAGAAATTTAAAGCAGTGCATAGAAATGGGGGTTAAATTAACTAAAATTCATAGAGTCTTAAAATTTAAACAGTCTCGCTGGTTGAAAATGTACATAGATCTAAACACAAAATTAAGAACGTTAGCAAAATCAGATTTCGAAAAAGATTTTTATAAATTAATGAATAATTCAGTCTTCGGAAAGACTATGGAGAATATTGAAAAAAGGGTTAACATAAAATTAGTTACACACTGGGAGAACCAGGGCAAAGCTTTAGGTGCTCAAGATCTAATCGCTAAACCACAATTTCATAGTCTTTCAGTATTTTCGGAAAACCTAGTTGCGGTTCAGTTGCGAAAAACAAAGTTAATACATAACAAACCAATTTATTTAGGGTTTTGCATTTTAGATATTTCAAAAACATTAATGTATGATTTTCATTATAACTATATGGTTATAAAGTTTAGTAAAATCAAATTATTGTATACAGATACGGATAGTTTAATATATCATATATTTACAGATGATTTTTACTCTGATATAAAACCTGACCTTTCATCATACTTTGATACCTCAGCTTATGATGCAAATAATATTTTTGAATATCCAAAATTAAATAAAAAGAAATTACGTTTTTTTAAAGATGAAAATAATGGTAAAATCATGAAAGAATTTGTGGGTTTACGATCCAAAATGTACTCTTTTAACTTAGAGAATAAGACTATAGCCAAGGCAAAAGGGGTAAATAAATGTATCACTAAAAAGATGACCATGGATAATTATAAGTCTTCTCTATTTAATAAAAACGTGCAATATTATAGTATGCTTAGATTTAAATCAATTAAACACACAATTTTTACACAAAAATTAAATAAGATTGGTTTATCATATAATGACACAAAGAGGCATATTTTAGATAATAATATTGAAACATTAGCTTGGGGTCATTA